>VUQJ01011680.1:3595-23032 GCA_015108635.1 Andinoacara biseriatus
CAGGATAAGAAATGCTTCAGCCGTGATGCCAAAAAAAAAAAAAAAAAATACTGCAGCGTAATCCTTACAGATATGAGCCGTTTCTATGTGGAAGAATAAACAAGGAAAGCTTCCCACTTTAATTCAATTCAGTTTTATTTATACAGTGCAAAATCACAACAACAGGTGCTTTATATTATAAGGTAAAGGTAACAGAGAAAACCCCGACAACCCTCTATGAGCAAGCACTTGGCAACAGTGGGAAGGAAAAACTCCCTTTTAACAGGAATAAAGTCCAGTTGGGGGTGAGGGGAGGGAGACAGGACAGAAGACACACTGTGGAAGAGAGCCAGAAATTAATAATTAATGATTAAATGCAGAGCCCTATCTATAAGCATTATCAGAAAAGGAAAGTTTTAAGCCTAATGTCGAAAATAGAGAGGGTGTTTGTCCCCTGATTCCAAACTGGGAGCTGGTTCCACAGAAGAGGGACCTGAAAGCTGAAGGCTCTGCCTCCCATTCTACTCTTAACCACAAGGAACCACAAGTAAGCCAGCAGTCTGAGAGCAAAGTGCTTTATTGGGTGATACGGTACTATGAGGTCTTTAAGATAAGTTGAGGCTTGATTATTCAAGACTTTGTATGTGGGGAGAAGGATTTTAAATTCTATTCTGGATTTAACAGTGGTCCATGTCAGTGCTCTCACTGCAGGATCTTGGATCAACTTTAATATGTGGATAGTCAAAACAATTTCAAAAACACAATCTTTCCCTTCTGCTGATTTTAATGTATTTTAAGCTATGTTTGTATGTGTGTCAGTATATAATCCATCATGAGGCAAATTTAGATAATGAGACAAGTAACTTCTGGAAGAGTCAAAACACGGAAGAAAAATTCAGATTTCTTTTATTTCAAAAAATACATTTAAACATTCAGCATCACACAAAAGACAAATTAATCTGTCAGTGGGACTATTCTCTCATGTTTTCAATTAAAAATGTATGAAGTGCAAGATGGCTGAAGTGAAAAAACTTTGGACTTTATAAAACTTGTACATTTTTTTTGATGTGCAAAAAAAAAAGAAAAAAGAGCACAGCAAGCTCTGTTATGAAGTCACGAGCTGCCACAGGACAAGTCTGGGGCTTCAAAGAGTCGCAATCATTACTTCATTTTTAAAACAAAAAGACAAACATTATAAGGAACATATTTTGGATACTTTCAGCTATTTGATGGCCTTACATTGGACCTCGTAAAGAAATCCTTTTATTAAATTATTCTCTGCTATGTCAGTGGACCTAACTGATGAACCACAAAAATAATACTCAGATTATTGGATGGTGAAAGTAATCATTATTCGAAGCCCAGGTGATTTTGTTCCCCTCCAGTGGAGAACTAGAATCTGAAATACAGAGTCCCTTGAAATAGCTCTAAAGTGACAAATACTGCACGAGTAAACTGATTCCATCTGTGTTCAGATTATCACCAGAGAGTGATTTGTAAAATTGCCTTAATCAGTCATTGCGGCATCATGTTGCTGTAGTGATCTGATTTGCAGTGCATGTAGGGATTTGCTTCCCAGCAGCGGAGCAATGTGTTAACTGGGCGTGTGTGTGTCTGTGGTGGTTGCCATGCGATATTGTTAAGGAGATAGTGTGCTTAGGAAGTGGATTGTCCAAGTATGAAAAACCGAAGCAGATTCTTTACAAAACTTACCAAAGACTGTGTTTGTTGGTAAAACTGCCTGCAAAATGCCTGCACTTAAAAAAAAGAGACCTAGACTTCTGTGCAAAAGTCTTGAGCCGCCGCTCATTTCTTTATATTTTGGTATGAAAATGGGGAACAGGTGCAGCTGGTGCGGCCCCAAACCGTGACAGAGCCTCCGCCGTGTTTTACAGGTGGCTGCAGACTCTCACTGTTGGACCTCTCTCCTGATCTCCTCCGTACGTGCTGATGATGGTTTGAACCAAAACTTTTTGCCTCTGATTTTCAGCCCAGTTCTTGTGTAATTTGGCATTCAGCAAACAGCAGTTGGCTCAATTGAAGGCCAGATGCATCTCTCAGGTCCTGTGTTAGGTATTTTTTTTAGGCCTGCCACTTCTTCTTTCATTCCCCACTTGTCCACTTTCCTCAAAATGTGTAAGGACACACACTGAGATCTTCCAAGTTTTCAGCTAATAACTCTTTGGGAATATTTCTTTAATAATTTATTGCTCATTGTGAACATCTTCACTAATGCACGCTGAATCCAGGTTGTCTTTTATTGAACTAAGACGACATTTCAGCTCTTGAGTTCCTGGCATGTCCTTATTCAGTTTGTCAAATTGCCAATGCTCCTGTTGTATCACCATTGTACACTGTCCTCTGGCAGTGATGCATTGGTAGATGAGATGGATCCCAAACCCATCACATATGGATGCTTGTAAAGGACCCAACGCTGTCACATTTAAACCTATATGAGTAATGTGTGTGCTTAATGTTGTGAAGGCTGCAATGCACTTGTTTATTCTGCATTTTTCTTCTCTAATCATGCTTCTTTCTTGATGGCAGTGGCATTGCAGTAGAATCTGTATCTGCATCTTGTCTTGCAGTAGTGGGTCTGCCAGAGCGAAAATGCTAAGAGAAGAAGAGAATGAGAGTGCAAATGCAAGACACAGTGCTGGACTATGAAAATATCCAGAAATTGCAGAAATAGGTGCAGAAATAAATGCCCAAATCTTAGAAGCGTGTGAGGTCTGAGGAATTAGATGTGAGGTCTCTGTACTCATTAGCGATGTGAAAAAACTAAAAAAAGAAAAGAAACTGTTCAGTATTAGTGAATTGAAAGGGAAAAAAAACTCTTTTTGGTCTAACTTCAGCTATGGCAGGAGTGATGCTCTGTATGCGGCGATCGACAGAGGGATGCGTAGGCTGTCTCAGATTTAAAATCAGAAACTTTATTTCATTAGAATATACAGTTGTTTTGCTCCCGCTCAACAAAGCAACAGCAAAAACGCTTCAGCAATAGCTTTGCCTCTATTCTGCCTTTTTTTTTTAGCCCTCAGTGAAGCTGTTAGCTGTTCTTTGAATTATCAGTTTAAAGGATTTGAAAATGCTGAAAGAATCAACATTCAAGTCAAATACAGAATGACTGTCACAGTGCGAAGTCTGTCATTTACAGGTTTCCTTTTCTTTATCCCAGAGTGTGTACAGTATTTACTGTTTTTTGTCACACACTTTGTAAAAGCTTGCAGACATGTTGTCCTACATTGCAAAGCTTTCAGTTAATATGTGTTAGCTGGGTTAATGTTGTCTGGATGTGAAAAAGCTCACACCTCAAACAAGCATGAAAAAAAAAAAAATGACTGAATGCACTCCGTCTCTAACAACTTTAGTGTCACTCAGTCTCACCGAAAAATGTGTAATAGCTATGTGGGTCTGTACTGCAAAATGCATTACATTCACACATATGGTTTAAAAGATAGGCGCCATGATGCTGTGGCTCTTAAGCCACGGTGTTAGCATTTTGGCCTCTGCTGTGCTGTTTTTTTGGGAGGCAGAAATGAATGTATTTGAAAGTCTCAGCTATTAGTTAAAAGTAGGAAGTTTGTTAGTGTGTTAGCACGCTGCGCCCATGAACTGTACAGATGCAGGTATCCATTAATCAGTGAAAAATGACAAAAAAAGAAGAAGAATTTTATCCAAAAAAACTGAAGCACAGACATCTTATTAGTCAAATCGTTAGTCCGATAACATTAAAATGGTCTAAAAATCAGCAACAGCACAAATACACGTGGGCAGTTCAGTTCATTAAAGCAAATTAGTGAAGGTGAGTCAGCAAACACATCTGACAATTGAAGTGGCCATGCCTCCAACTTAAATAAACCTTAAATGGGTGAGTTATTTAAAGAAAATCTATTGAAAGGAGGATGAAACGCACCAAAACCCCAATTAGTCCTGATCACCTGATGTGGGTGTTTTGAACCACACTTTGGAGCAGGGTTTCAAAACATCTGTGCTTCATAAGCGTGACACGGTGTCAAAACGTCAGTAATGAACGTCCCATTCCTGCTCGCCTTTGAGTTTGCAGTTATCTGATCTCCTTCCCTCAGCTTCTTTTTTCCAGCTACCTTTTCTGTGCGCACCTGTGAACTGAGGAATCTCTGACAGTCCACTGTGAAAATGAATTTTTTACTTGCAAATTCAAGCTGGTCATTCCTCACCACTTACGTGGACCTCACCTGCCTGTCCGCCCTCCACCATTTGCACCTTCTGGAACCTTCACCTGTCTTAACTTGGTCTTCAACTGGGGACAATTAGCAATAGAAAACAAGAACCATTTTTGGTATTAGACTATAAACACATATTTCTGCAATAAAGCAGGGACTGATTCACTTTCAGAGCCAGCATTAAATGGTCATTAGTGAACTGCAGTTATTAGGACTCCTGCATTAGGCCTGGTGAAGGTGACGTGAGCTAAAGCAGTTTCCACCTGGAGACTGGTTGCAGGTCGAAGGGAAGGTGAAGAGTAAAAAATAGAGCACAGAGATCGAGAAGAGCAATCCGGACAAAACTATCTATGATTTCATCATGGACCTCAAACGTGGACAAACGGGCAAAAGCACGTCTGGTTCATTTTCCCCACTGGTGCAGTTCATTTGCATAGCTGTTAACCTGGTAATGGCACTCTGTGCTGACCAAAACAACCACACCAAGACCTTATGGCGAAGGTGGTCTCAGTCAGGCTCCAAATAAAGTCCAAGGTTGTTTGTTCAGTGTGAGATTGTGATCTGACTTCAATTTGACCCCTCTACCAGGCGTATGCTGCTACTTTGAGCTATATTATATTACAGTCCACATATCATATTCTCATTCATATCTTATTCTTAATAATCAAGACTGTACTTCAAGGATTTATTTTTGCTTTTTATATTTAAGTGTCAGTGTGATCCAGCAGGTATTTTACTGCTCCCCAATTCAGACTTTTTGGCTGTATTAAAAAAGGCTTTAATACCTAAATTGAATCAGTCTGTCTGAAGCTCATGCCAACAAGCGCAGCAGCAGAGCAGAAACCGAGCTGAGAGAAGATGAATCCACAAGCAGCCGGTGACAGCTCTGACTAGAAGCTCAGCTTCCACCCTAAAGAGATGCCTAAGCAAACAGCTTATGTAAAGAATGACTGAGCAGAAAGTTGGGCTGGGCGGTTTGGGTAGCGGCGCAGTGCAAACACACAATTACTTTCTTCAAAAAAGAATCCTGAAAAAAATGGCAAGAAAGCTGCAGATCCACAAAACACTAGTACGAGGATATAAACTGTAACAGTAAGATAGTATGAAAGCAGCAGGATACGATCCCGGCCTGCTTTGCAGAGACGTGCTGCTTCTGCAAGTCTAGTACAACTTTGTCTCACTCTGCGCAGCTAAAAATGGAGAGATATAATTTTTTCTTCAGGTGTGCAGGTGAACTTGTTTTTTAAAGACCTGGGTAAACAGATGCAGTCTCACCCCAGCTTTGCTTTGGTAATCTCTGGTGTTGAAGCCCTTTAATAAGTGTTTAGATTGTCTCTGAAATAGAGAAGAAGACAGAAATGTGAGCATGAATGTGATTATTTATGAGCAATGTAAAGCAATATCACAGCATATCGCCCTGTGGTGGATAAGTAATCTAATTGATGAAACAAGCAAGAGAAGGAGAGCAAGAGGTGCATGATGGCCAAAGATGCTTCCGAATTCATTAGGACATGCAAAGGATATAAAATGTGGAATGTGGCATGCATGCTCAGTAGCCTGTTATTAACAAATATAGAGGCTATTATGCATACACTAGTGGTTTATAGGGGTCATAAATTTACCAGGTCAATAAACAGGGGGAGAGTTTGTGTGGCTGGGGATTCATATTTCATGTGGATGTAACACGATTGATTTCAGCATCTTAACAGATAGTATTGGTTGTAAATGTGCTGTTACTGGCAGGCCTGTGGAAAAGGCACAATACATTTTCCCATCTACACAGGCCTGTCAAAGTGTTCCCGTCAGATTCAGATATACTCATAAACATCAATGAAAATATTCAAACAGATAACCCAATATGCCACCTATTACCTGGCCTGCTGTAAAAAGGGATTTACCTGTGGCAGCAGTCATCTATCTGCCCTCCCTCTGCTGGAAGCTGCTTAGATTCTTTTTTATTTTACATTATAAAATGTAATTATGGACTAATCATGCTTAAAATATTGAAATAAAGTTTGGGCTTTGAGTTTATGCCTTTGGGAGAGAAGTTAATTTTCTACTTGCAGAGTTCTTCACAGTAACCGAAAATGTGACCCAAGTGTTTCACAAATTGCCTCGTGGGGGTCAAAGTCCATAAACTTCACTTTGTGGGGGAACAAGTGTATTTCTACAAAATTTCATGCCAATCCAGTGTCATAAATGTCAAACAGGTGGTGCAACTACAGAGGCACGCAAAAAGACCGTCTCACTCGGTCCCCTGGCTGCCTGCGGCACCAGGTTTGGGAATGCTTTCACCTCATGGGGGACATGAGAGCCAATCCATCCAACAGCTGTTGAGCTATAGGAGTGGATCAACTGAGATTTAGTTCCCCGCATACTGGAAGTTAAGTTTTCAGCCTCCTGATGACAGACAGAACATTTCAAACTACAAACAACTACACAAAATGCACAGGATACTTTACTTCTAATAAGTTCCAAGCACACAATTTTTATGAAATCACCCCAAAATATTCCTCTCCTACCTGCATTCCTATAACTTGTCAGTGGGTTGGCTCCCTAATAATGTAGCTCACAAACTGCAGTGAATGTGTTACACCACCTCGTTAAAGGAAGCTTCTCTGGTTGTTTTCACCGTCAAACTAATAGTTTGAATTTTCACAGTGTCGGGAATCTGTGAGTCACACTTATTCTCACTGTTTAAAGATCAAGCACACTGATGTGGAGGCGCTAAGGATCTCACCCATTCAACACGCCAATTGCTGGTTGCCTTATGTGTGTGTGCGCTAGGACACTGAATCCAATAATTTAGAGGATACAGGTATTTTTATTGTTAGCCATAAATTTAGAGAATATAGCTCCATAAAATACATTTCATTTTACAGATGCCATAGAGCACTCAGCCTCAGCAGACATACAATAAATCATTGTACGTAAAGAAGCGTGAATACTATAGTATTTTGTAAAATGTAGTGACCAAAAGTTTCCACCAGTCACTGTGACTAGGAAATCATTTTCACCCCACCTACTGAAAGAATATTTTAATTCCTAAAATGCAACTCAAGCAGAGGACTGAGCAGGACAGAAGCACTTGTGTAATCTTTTCTCATGAACTGATGATGCAGCAGTGCATCTTCTCTTCTGTTGTGAGTCTTTCTTGCTTCATCAACTAGCACCTTAGGTAGGAGGGATTAAGATGGAAGGAAAAGAATCTAGAATATACAAATTACTAAACAGAGATCGACATGACAAAACCCAAAAGTTGAGCATGTTAACAGGAAAAAAAACAGGTGGGACAAAAACAAGGCTGGGACATCTGGTTGAGAGCACAAAGATAATGTGGAATGGTGTAACTGGTGGACGAGCAGTATTTAGAATGGGATTGGGAAGATCAAGTCAGGCAGGATAGAGGAAAACATCCTGCCTGTGGGGAGCTGAGCCAAGAGGTTGCCACAAAACCAAACTGCTTTGGAGAGGAAACTAGGATGGAATATGTTGCATTAATGCTCAAACAAAATATCATCCTGTGAAGTCTAACTGTAAAGAATTTAATGGCAATATCTACCCCAAAATCAGCTTCTGATCTCGATCATTCAGCAGTCTGCCCAAATGTACACGTGCAAACAGCTCTGTGAACTTGTATCGCTGTCAAAGACCTGCTACTTATGACAGCTGTGCTCTGAGAACGCCACGTTGGGCAAAGCCCATGTTGTGCTTCAATGCCTTTCCAGCATCAGACAGGTCAACTACCATGCCAGACGCCTGTCTGTGACTGACAGGCTGTACAGGTGTCTCCAAAGGAACCTGCAGACCTTGTTCAAGCTGTGCCTTTTGTCAAGCAAATCAGATCTTTCAGACATGTTCTTCCAGAGGACATTTTTCAGGAAGAAGCTTTTCTAAAATATTGCATTTGTCTCTGCCCATCTTCCATATTGTTTGCTTTACTTTTGCAAAAATGCAGATTTATAAATGTCAAATTGTGGTGTTATGTCTGTAAGGCTTTTATTGTGACCTATAGTTATAGGTTAGCAGCTGTGTAAAGTGCACTCTGGTTTTGTTATCTTTAGATGGGCTGGAAAAAGAGAGTTCAGTCATCTAAAAAAAATGGTAAGCTTGGCAAGAAAGCAAATAATTCTTTATTGCCCACAATCATTCAGTTTAGCATATGTAAATCAGAGGCACTGTGGTTTCTATTTAGACCATAATTAGACCATAATAATAAGGATGTAACATGTCATATGTTAGGACTGCTTGTTTTCTGTCAAATAAAGAGCATTTTTTCTACCTTTGTCTAATTTGAAACAAAGCACTAAAGTCTTGTTACATCGCTCTTTATTTTAAAGGCGAGGACATCCTTTAAATATAGTACAACTGTCCCAAAGGCCCACATACGTCACATTCTCTGCTTGTCTGTCTCTATTCTGGTGTATTTGCAGAAGTGGACACGGGTGCTCTGGAATCTGAGCAGAGCATCACCAGTTGCAACTTCTTCTCCAATCAGGCCCTCTTTAGCTGTGCTGCCACCATGCTGCCAGAAGTTTACTCATGCAAGTCGAAGTTACCGACATTTGTTTACTATCCTGTCATGGTTCTGCCCGGTTTTCCTCATGTCCATTCCCTGCTCCTTGGACCCTTCTTTGGCTTCACTTTGCATCTCTCTCTCCACTCTGTTCGAACCTGCTTCTTTCAGGACCAACACAAGCTTCATCCTAAGCATTCCTGGTGCTAGCCTAGTTCCCCTCCAACCCTTTTCCCAGCCCAGCTAATTCCTCAGCTGCCTTCCCACACTATCTGCACCAGGGTCCATTTGACAATAAAAAATGAGTATTGCCTGTAAGAGGTGGTGGCAGATATTACATTGTTATAAAAGAAAGTTGAGGAGGGTTGATATGGCTTCTTAACTTCACTGTAAATATTATGAAAATGACTTTAACCCCTTCATTCACAACATACACAATTGTGTCCATCACTTTGTATAGTTAATATATTGTACTGTAATATTCCTTTTCTGACATGTCTCACCTGAAAAGATTTTTTTTTTTGCTGTTCTCTGTTAATGATGTATGGAAGCATAAACAAGTTATTCAAGTTATTTCTTCCCGATGAATGAAACTTTCCCATGTTTCTAATTAGAGATGAGCCTATTTGAGGACATAGTGTGGATAATTAGTCTATTGCCTGTAACAGCATGTAAACATGCTGTTCTTGTGATAATATATGCGACTACTGGAGAATCCAAATGTATAATTATGGTGTTAATTATCTGAATATTTGGCAGAGAGCAAACCACACAAATACAGTACAGCTCCATAAAATGAATCACATGCTTAATTTCATTCATTTCACATGATGCTAATGTTACTTTCCATCAGTATATAATAACTTAGCTAATACTGAAACACTGTTTTATAATATACCATATTTCTTGAGTTTGGTGGTTTAGTTATAAATTATATAATACTGTATAATGCAAGAAACAGGGCATAAGAGAGGCTTCAGACTTTAGGCTCTTAGATATTTTTTTCTACTCTTGATTCTGTGATGTCATAGAGGGTGGTGTGATGAGGTGCGGTAGCTCCTCCTGTCTGCAAATCTTTCTCCATCACTTTTAGGAGTCCCGCAGATGCCGAATAAGCAGTTTTTAGTCTAAAAGCAGATCCAGCACATTCCAACCTGGTGTTTTTTTCAGGTTCAAGTTTATCCTCTTCAAAGTGGAAAAGTTTCCCTGAGCCTTGGTTATAGGATTTACCATGATTTTAAGCAGACAAGAGAGAGTGTCAGCAAAATGTCCTGTCCGAGAGGCTCTTGCGGACGGGCGATAACAGACACACACTCAAGTGTTGGCACACAGTGTCTAACTCAACTTTTTTTTTCCTCACTGCTTAAAATGCCTGTGGTTTGACATCAGAGTCAAGCTCTAGGGGCAGAAATCAACTCAACACAAAGTGAGGAAAAATGAGCTGTCAACCAGCTTATTGTGTGAAAACTGCTCTTCTACCTGAGAGACGACGATCTCACAATTCTCCTCCATAACCCGGGCGGTGTATAGGTGACTCATCTGCTCTGTCCTGAGTGGTGGTATTCAATCAAGTTGCTATCATACAGCATATTTTGAGCCTTCATCTTGGAGCTGGACGACGAAGTGAGTTTTTCTGTCTTGAGAGGGGAGCGCTGTCGGACTTTGTGTTGCTTCTGCAGGGGCTGCCATCGAGAGAGGCAATTAAAAGCAGAAATGTTTAAAAGAATCTCTGAAGTGTTCAGAGAAACATGTCCTCGCATTGTGTGCCTCCCTTCTGTCTGTATGGCAGTGTGAAACTTTACACGTGTTTAATAATGGCCCAGCTTGCAACAGATGCTTTAAAATGAAATAAGATCCAGCCAAAGTGAGTTTCACTTCACCTTCACCAGCTGCGTGCACACTGTAATATTTCCGAAGCTTCGTTATACCGTGAGCGCAGTAAAAGGTCACTGCTGACTTTGTATTAGTCCTTTAAATTGCATTTCTTGGAATTAAGCTTTAAACAGCAAGTATGTTCTGAGAGAAGTTATTTTGTGGAAATGAAAAACTTGTTCTAATTTACCTGTTTTGGTAAGTCAGGAATGCATTAAAACCAAATGTATAAATAAAATAATTTGTTTTAATTTTGCAGTTTAATGTAGTGACCACATTGTTTTTAAAACTTTTTGTTTTTAGGCAGTCCGAGAAAGCCATGAAATTTTTTAATTACTATTGAAATTATCGTTGTTGTGCTACCTGCATAAATGCAAGCAGCTCTCTTGCACCGGTGACCCAATGTTCACCACATCAAAAGCTTTTCCTCCATTTTCTGCAAAGTTACAAACCAATTTTCTAACCACTTATTTAACTGCAGCTGCATGAGAACTATCATAGCTGACACTGGGAGAGAGCCTGGCTACAGCTGGCCTGGTCAGGTCACTAGCCCTGCACAGTACTAACCATAGGAATACAGCATGTAATGTTCTAAAATGTCTCATCTTGGAAACAGATTGAGTTCATCCTGGCTTTAAAGGACAAAAGACTTCTTTGTCTTGTCATGTTTGAAAAGAAGCAGACTGGAGAGCTGCTTTGCAAAAATGATGCATATGAAATCGCATGTTAACCTAATTGCATGTTTTTGGACTGTGGCAGGATGGAGAGTATAGAGAGAACCCGACCCTGCACAGGAAGAACTCTGAAACACCACAAAGAGATTCTGAGGTTTTTCTGCTGGGATATTTGGCACTTTCAGGTAGCACAAATCTAAAAATAAAACACAATATGAAGAAGCTTAGGGGTACATTAGTTTTAAACAAGTCTTTCTGAAAACTAATAAATCAGAAGAGCTGAAAGAATCCTGTGCTTGGTGCTATAAACTCTGGGTATTAGGAGAGAGAACAACAAATATACTGAAAGCTTTGTTGGTGTCCTCTGCCAGTAGTGAAGTTGCCACTCCTAACACACACAGACGCGCACACACACACAGACGCACACACTGCTGAGTGACATAACAGCCTTGATTTGTTGGCTTTATGACTGCCTGTGAGACAGATGTAGTGCGTGTGCTCCACAGGTTACTGTTAAGTCTGTGTGTGTCTGTGAGTGTCTGTGAGAGTGTGCGTTTGTGTTTGCAGTTATGAGGCTGTAAAGTAAAACCAGAAAGATGAAATGAAGCTCAGATCCTTAAGACAGATAGTGAGAGATGGAAGAGATGATGGGAGGATTCAGTGAAAATTTCATGGGTTAGACTGAGAAATGAAGGTGAGGAACAAACACTTCTTAAAAATTGTTTTTTTTCCCACCAAAAGGTTCTTTAAATTCCCATGAACTAAAGTCCAGAAATCGAGATGATCTGTGGCTATGGTTTAAAGTCAGGTGACCTCTAGAGCCGGTCTGTCATAGGGCCCTGTGATGGACTGCTGGTGTGTACTCTGCCTCTCATCCTATGACAGCTGGAATAGGCTACGCCTCTGCCTTGACTCTGAATTGGATGAGTGGAAGGAAATGGATAGATGGACCTCCAGAAGCCATATGAATAAGTGCATCCCGACGAACATGCCGCCTTGGGGCATGTGCGGGGGCACTGTGGTGACTGTGGTGTGAATTACAGGATACCTGTGGGGCTTATATGGGGCCATGGTGTGGACTGACTGCTTGCTGTCCACACTAAACAGAGAGGAGCCCACAATAAGGCCCTTTGTGGGCCCACATCATACCCACAGTATTCCCACTGTGGTGTGGGCTTCCCCATTTAGACCCTACCTGGGCTTCACCGTAGGTTGGCCACTGAATCCCTTCTTTGGGGCCTAAAAGGGCAAAACTGCTTTGGGGCATGCATGGCTTTTCTGAGGGCAAGCCAACCCTGGGCTGGACCACAGAAAACCCATGTACTTGCCCCAAAGGACAAACCTGTGGTGGTCACTGCGTCCATTTGGGGCCAATGTGGAATAAGTTTGAGTTTCCCTGCCCACACAGCCCCACAGTTCAACCATACCTGCCCACTGTGGGCCCACACGGACACATTTGCTGGAATGGGGCAAACTTTGTAAATGTAACTGACATATTTAGGATGCATTTTATCCTCAAAATATGCTAATTTTCTAAGTGTCTAAAGATAAACCAAACAATAAGTGAAAGTGAAGCTTAAAGGAGAGCTGAGCAGCAGACAACAGGAACTAATGGTTGTTGATTTGGGTGAATTTCTGACTCTCTTAGTAGTAAAATGTCCTCTAGGACAGTGCGATTGTTGTTTCCACAGACAGAATAAATATAATCCCCTGCAAAAAGGACAGTCTTTGCAAAGCTTGGACTTGATTTTATATTTTACTTCTGATGATTGTCATCCAAGAACCACAAAAAAAAAAAAACATGTTTGTGGGTTGTTTTTGTTGGGTAAAAATATGATGTCTGACAATGCTGCAGAAAACCTGACTAATCAGAACCTGACTTTACTGCTGCTAGCCTTACCCTGAAAGTTGCTGAAACTTCAGAAAGTTCTTGCACCTTAACAGGGAACTGTTTGGGGTAACTTTAATTTAAGACTCGATTTCTGCCGGAGTTTCCTGGAAAAGTTCCTGTTCACCTAAAGACAGTTCCTGCTGATGAAATACAGCCGTGGATAAACAAATGGATGGTGGACAGGGAGGAAGAAAAAGGAAGGGGAACTTGTGAGAAGCTGGATAGAGCCTGGTGAGAAGAGCGGGATGAAAGACAGAGGATAGCTCCACACAAACACAAATGACGTCAAACTCAACCAACAAAATGTCTGTCAGGCCTTTGAAGTGAAGTATCTGCAGAGCTGCATGAAGTCTCTGTGAAAAGGAAGTACTTTTTTCTCAAGTAAGTTGGGAGAAGAGACACTGCTGCCAAAGGTATCTTTATGACATAAATCAACAAAGCGTCAGTGTCACCTTTCTAGTTTATTTAAGTTTGACATGTATTCAGTCAAAACAGCCCAGCCTGCTTTTCAGAACAGGAAGTTAAACGCAAAATCTACAGATTGTAGCGATCTGTGCTTTGATCGTGTCAAGCTGTGATATTCAAATACACTCACTCACCCTTTCCTACCACCTTAAGAACTACTTTTCGTTGCCTACACTTTTTTTTTTTTTTTTTTAGCAGACATGCACTTTTTGTTCAGGCACATAGATAGCAAGCTTGCTGTCACACTGAAATATTGACACTGTAGCTATGATACAGATGAAAACATCCAGTTTTACACTCAGTTCCTTATTATCAAAGCCCACAGTTGCATTGACACATGAAGATTTCCATGTTAGCGGTGGGAGAGATGCAAATTTCTCCACCAGCTGGGAATTGACATAATCAGGTTAGTAATTTTCACTATGAGGGCTGCCAGCAAGAAGGTCCAGGTTTCTCCTTTTCATTCCTCTTGTCTTTATTTCTGAGGGATGCCGATCTGCTGCTGACATCAACTTCTGAATTTCGTGTTTTATCTTCTCATATCTGCAAGAACAAAGGTTTTCTCAGACCTGTTGGCTGTACTCAGGGATGATCTCATGCATAGAGCGCGCTAGATAATTGGTGACTATGCCGATGATTTTTTGTTGTTGTTGTTGTGGGGGCACTCGTGCAAAAGTTTCACAAAGTTAGATGACATTAACAAACAGGAGAGCAAAATAATAATTAATGTCCTGACCCAAATAAATCCCGGAATTTTGATGACTATGGATCAGCTAGAAATCCAGATATTTGCCCGGGAATGTCAGCCGCACAGTGCTCCATAAATACACTGAAGTCTTTTTGTTGTGAGTTACTGAGCAGCCGCGAGCAGCCCACCTTCAAACTCAACTTTCCAACTACACACCTGTAAAGTTTTGTGACTGCATCCTGTGTGGAGGAAAAATGTGAGTGAAAAATGAAGGCTGCGGGGGGGGGTGATGCTTGTGTTTGCAAAAAGAAGTCTGACAGTAAAGAAGTAAAGAAAAATGATCCCACTACTCATTTTGCTCTGTGGCCTCGGTAAGCTCTATCCTGATGAGTTCATGATCTAAACTTCTAGTTTCAAGTCTTATGGAATCAATTATGTGAAAACGCTCAGATTGAGGATTCGCATCAGAGCTGCCGACCGACGGGCGGCGTCACTGTAGCTGCGCACTATCACCATTATTCCTGTATTTAACCTAACCCACCAGCGTCCCCATACTTTGATTATTGTGACGCGTGTTGCTCATGCTTAATGAGATTTAGTACAGCAGTAGGTTGATGCTTCATTCTTGTATGAGACACAGTTGTGTTTCTGCGCTGCTGAGTGTCTGTCACTGACATTGTCAGCACCCCCGTCTACTCTGTTTGGTTTGCCTTGTTTATGGCTTGAAGCAAACAGCTGAATTTGTACTTTCATTTTCACTGCTGGAGGTCTTGATGAAAATATGCCATCGGGCTGATTCAGAGAAATGTCACAAATTATACTGAAAACCTTTTTTTATAAACTCCTCCTGCTGGGACACTGGAAGGTTGGTTTTCTCACACTCAGTGCACAAAATAAGACCATAGGCCCTTGCAGATATTGTGCAATTAATCAATACCATGCCAGAGTAAAACTGACTCCCACAACCAGCTTCTCTGCTGGCCATTGTTGCCCTTTCTCACAGAAATGCGTGATATAGTGACCAAAATATAAACTATTTGTGTTTATGTACATGTACACATTTTTCTTTTTACTATAATACACAACATCTTTGCTTAAAAGTTCTCCTTATCAGGAGTTGAACAACCAAAATTGGCACACAGGTACATTTTAGGCCCCTGAAGGTTCTTATTAACATCAGACTTACAGTATCATCATGTTGTCTTGCAAACACTTATTGAAAGGACACGTTTGCCACACTTAAATGTTTCAGATCAAAAAAATTTTAATATTAGACAATAACCTAATTAAATGCACAATGCAGTTTTCAGTGGATTACATTTTATGAGTATGTCACAACAGGAAAAAACTGCTTTTAACTGGTGATTCTAAATTACCCATAAGTGTGAATGTGGGTGTGAATGGTTGTCTGTTTCTCTGTGTTAGTCCTGCGACAGGCTGGTGACCTGTACAAGGTGCACCCTGCCTCTCACCCTATGACAGCTGGGATAGGCTCCAGCCCCCCCGCAACCCTGAACAGGATAAGCTGAAGAGAATGGATGGATGGATGGATGGATTTATTTAAATTTTTTTGAACAAAAAAACTATGGCAGATCCAGTTCTTAAAGTTCTTACAACTAACTTTACAACGGAGTGTCATCAATTGTTTTTTTTTTCTGCCTCTGAAAGCACGGCTCAGAAGGAAGTCACGACATACTTTCCAGGCTTCAACCATCTCCTGTCACGCAAGCAGCCAGATACAAGAGTTGAAATCTGCAAGTGTACGCATAATTTGCAGGAGACAGCTGGTGTAGAGAACTGAGTGACATTAGATGCTAAAAAAAGGCGACGCTTCCCAGTTTTTGTTACAGCTAGATTTCACCCATGATGCGTACCACACCCAAGTGCGCCTGATCTCTGTATTTAAAGTGCATCATGTGGTACCACGTGTAAAACTGATCTTAAATGTGTCACATCTATTCATGACAGTAATGGAAACAATGTGATCAGCGCTCAGCATCGCTGTAAAACCCATTAAAAGCCGTTCTACATTATTTGATGGCAGATAAACAAATGCTACCTTTTCCTTTCATTGCCCATAATGCAGTGAGCTGGATCCATGTTATTTCCCCAGAGCACATTGCAATGAACCAGTAAATTGACTTTTTCAGACAAAAGGTGGACCCCCCCCCCCACGCACACACACCTGATTAATTTTTATTTCTTTTCCAATGGTGCAATTTTCCAACTGTTGTATAAATAAATTAGATAATAATACAGGAAATAGCTTTGTGTTATTCCTTCCTCATTTGGTTCAAAACTCTTTAAAAAAAAAAAAACTCTAATAATTTAATTATGGATTAGGAGCCTTGTTATCTCCAGGCACATCACTGAACGATAACAGTCTGTGTTTGTCATGATGAGCACCTTTAAGAATAAAAATAACTCTCATCCATTTGCAGCTGGATTTAAATTGGCAGACAGCAGCATGGCTGAGTGGAACTAACGAGACGAAACGGAGCAGTCGTTCTCGACTCTCCTTGTTTCACACCATGTAGGTGAAAGCATTTCTCTATATCCAAGCCCACACATTTTTAGATATCCTGAGTATGCTGATCTTGCTTCACAGTGCAGGGTCCAGCATACTCTGCACAATGATCAGCCTGGTGGTTTGTGTGACTAGAGTGGCCTATAACGGAGTCATATTTACTCATTGTTTGGACTTGTAGCCCAGCAGGACTGATTTTCTTGTGATTTTTCCTTTATTTTGCCTTCTTGATTCAAGGTTGGATGTGCTTCAGGCCCTGCAGACCGAAGCACATCCAACTCTGGCCTGTTTTACAAAAAAAATAATTAGGATTGTCGAGTTTGATTAGGTTTCCAAGCATCCAGCGCAGATTTAGTCTTACGTTTTGGAAAACAAATTTCTCTCCCCGCACATAACTTCATAACTCACAACAAAAACACAAATTTGAAACCAACACATCACTGCACTTAAATCTCAACAAGAGAAACATGTGCCAAAGCTGCTGATTGAGTGAGTCAGAGGGAGACAAATCTCCAAAAGGAGACAATTGCACTGGGCTTTTGATAACAGCAGTATGCTGAGAGATAACGCTGGGGAAAGTGTTCAAATCCAGAAAATAAATGCAGAAATATTAAAAAACAAGTAAAGGTTGTGTGTTGAAAAGTGTGAGTAACATTAAAGAGAACCTGTTCTGTGAGTAAAAGCCTAACCTATAATGACAACGCCAACTCAATTATCCAAAAATTAACAGATACAATGTTTGCTTCTGAGATGGTGTTCTGATTGCATTGCAGTACACGGTAAAGTGTCAATGTTTAGCACCTACAGTATATATAGTATACCATTTATATATACTGTAGGTTGCACACTTCACACAGAGTTTGCTGCCAAGGATCCAGACTTTCAGTTTAATTCTGTCTGAAGGTAACATCCACCCCTCCTTCCCCTCCATCATCCATCACCGCTGTTACACTGAAAATTGTAAAAATGGGCTTCCCAGCAGCTGCCACCCCCGGTGGAGTATTTCAGCTGGAAGCTGACAGAGTCAATCCTCCGTCTCCAGAGCTTTGTTTTTGTTCACTTCTCCTCTCCCCTCTTCCTGTCTCTTTCTTTTTTTCTGTATTTTTGCTCTGCTATTTTCCTTGTGAGACCACCAAGGTGGAGCAAAGGTTACAAAATACCTGGAGAATGGTAGGAGAGCAATAATGACCCTGTGAGTGACTGTGTGTTCTTTTTCTCCAGAGACAAACTGTAGAAACCCATTAGAAGTAGTCTTCTGCTCCTTTTTCCTGGAGACACACACATGCACAAATGTGCACGCACACACATACTCACACTGTCATATTTCTTTCCTTGCAAGGATAAGTTATAGTTATGTCAACAAAACTTCTCATCAGGAAAGTGCTGATTTGAATTTTACACTCTTAAGATCATGTGTAGAACCCAAGTTGTGATAATTTAGGGGCCGATAAATCAGTTTCTAAATATCATTGAGATATTTCTCAGGTGAGAAGACTTCCTTGTTAAAGCAGAATTAAAAATAAAAGTGCTCTTGGAGGTCTACTATTCACTGAAATTGAATCCAGCTGATACTTGGATGAGTGAAAACCATTGCAGAACCCATGGTGCTCTAATCTGTCAAAGTCTGAGCAGGTTTTCAAGCAGCTGGAGTCACAGGACGCATATTCAAAGCAACGATTCCTGTGGAAGCCCTTACGTCAGACGGTATTTCCACAAAAGAGAAAACTCTTTGTGAGACAGGATATATGTTGTCAAAAGCAACATCTGTATGACACATTTTTATTCTTTTATGTGTCTCTACAGAGGAATCCATAAAGCACTTGAGCACTTAAGCACATTTCTGCTGAAGTAAATTGTCCAGAACTGGAAACCCAGAGACTCGAGGGATGTCAGCACTTCTAGAGTACACTCTTTCAGTGTGCAGCATGTAGCGGGAATCCACGTTCACATAAAGTCCTACAAGATGGCTGTGAAGAACATAATGCATCTCTTTGATTTGAGAATTGTTTGTTTTTTTAGGTGCTTTCCATTACATTTCCCTTCTGCTGCACTTCTTCCTGACTTTACCGTCATCATCTCTGACTAAAACACAGGGGAGCACAGAGAAGAAATTGTTTAGATGAGATCTACTGCAGTTCTAATTACTCAGCAGCTGTAAGCTGATACAGGGATGAATGAAATTACTGCTTCTGTGTTGGTTACCAGTGGAACTTTCTTCTTGTTTTAAATCAATTTTTAACATGTAAAGATCCCCATGTTTTATCTGTTTTCTGTAATTCCACCTCACAAGTAGTAAACAATTTCTTGTCATATGATTGATTAGGTCTGAAATCAATGGGCGGCCCATTGAGATTCTAGGTTCCCTCTGAATTCAGCCATCAATCTGCTGCTAGCCTCACAGAGCAGATCGTTCTGTAGAGGCTTATGACCAGAGCGATTCATACAGAAATATTTGTGCTAGCTATTCACCTCTAAATATTATTACAAAACACAAAAGCCACTCTGACAGAACCTAATATGTTGGAATAGTTTAAAATTTTACTTTATTATTAATGTGTTTTCTCTTAGCAGTTACTGGACTTTGAAGCAAGCTAACAGAAGAGAGTGGTCTCTTTTATTC
>VUQJ01011685.1:4435-15230 GCA_015108635.1 Andinoacara biseriatus
CTTTTATTGAGACGTCTCAGCAATAAGGGTACTGTTTCACCACAGCTGTATGCCAAGGCTGGTCAGTGAGAAACAATGAGTCTCTCTGTGCCATCACATTTCAGGCCTTGCTGTATTTAAAAAAATGGCAGTTATGGTTCACAACTGAAACACGTTTATTACCGATAAAACATATTTACATATTGTTTTGTTTTCGTGTGTTCATACCGTGATGTTCAGTTTTCCACAACAATGTCTGTTTTGTTAGAGTTACAACACGATTAAAATACTATTTCATCACACAGTGTGCAGTTGCTTTCGTCAAGGGTGACTCTGCGTTTGAGAAACCGTGTAAGGTGATAGAACGCTGGTGTGTTATCGTTGT
The DNA here is from genome assembly GCA_015108635.1 of Andinoacara biseriatus. Taxonomy (NCBI): domain Eukaryota; kingdom Metazoa; phylum Chordata; class Actinopteri; order Cichliformes; family Cichlidae; genus Andinoacara; species Andinoacara biseriatus. The sequence continues at coordinate 4,800 of VUQJ01011685.1, forward strand.
AAAGCACACATGCGACTTGGGTTCCCCTTCACTGTGTTCTTCTAAATGTTGTTACAATCAGAACAATTAGCACAAAGCTTTTATTAATAGCAACACATTTGACCCAAAAGGTCAAAGCTTAAAATAATATTCCCTTCAGTAAGTGTGATGAATATTGACTTCAGGTATGTGTCCACATGTATGATGTAAAATTTGGTGTGTGCTGTTTTAAAGGGTGAACGCGTTCATTCCTCTTCACTTGCAGGTCCAGTTGTGACCCCCTCTTATGCTGCAGATGTATAGTCGTGTCCGCACTGTTAGGAAACACTATATGATTAAGGTCCATCCTCTTTTTAGAGCTGTTTGCTGTACAGGGATCTAGGCTGACCCTGTGTAAATGTAGTTGTTGCAGAGGCCACCTGCTTATAAATGAGGGTCATGGTTCAGGTGTTAGAGGTCACATGAGTTGGCCCTCTCTGTGCATAAGGGCACCTTAGTGGCTGCCATCGCTTCGACCCCCAAATGCTGAACGTGCATTTGATTGTGTTAGGACCAATAACGCATAGAGCTCCAAGGGAACAGAGAGGTCACCTCTGGGCCCATTGAGATGTGAAAGGTGACAGGCACCAGGATCTAAGCCAATAGAACTCAAAGAGCATCTGTCAGATGTCGCGGACAGAAGTGTTTGTTCAGCAGATATACAGCTTTCTTTTAAAGAGACACTTTGTGGATGGAGTATGTTCTTTAATGCTATACGATCGGTTGAAGTGTCTAAAAAAAAATTTTTTTTTGAGAGGCTAATTATTTGAAAGCGATAAAACAGCATCCTCCAATCAATCTTACATCGATTTTTTTTTTCTTATTTTGCCCTGAGAAATTCCACGGAATTGTTAAAGAAGTGTAAAATACTTTCAAGGCTGCCTATGCTCAAGAATTTCAGAGCTAAGCATCACAACGTACAGCACTTAGGCCAAATCCCAAAGGCCGTGACTGGCGCAGCATGTCCCACATTAGCTCAACCACAGCTCGCTGAAATGGACTCGCCTGAGTGGAATGAAACCCTTAAGGCACCATGCACACCACGCCAGCGGCTTTATCAGACAAAGATCAATGGACGGCACCATTCACTCTGAGCGCCCAAACTGCAAGGACAAATACAGTATCTTGGGGGGCTGTGAGAGTCATTGATAGGCTTAGGCTGTGTATGTGTATGTCTCACCCCCTTTAATCAGGTTTCCCAACAGCAAACACTGGGCGTCAAGTGATGCGTTTCAGGCAGTGAGGCCTTTCAGGCTGGACAAAAGGTGGAAGAAGCTGTGGGACTCAGGGCCCAGCCCTCTCATTCGGTGAATGTCTCTCAGTTTTCCAGTGGTGCTCAAAAGGCCTTTGCCCTTCCAGCTGTAAAATTGGCAGACAGGGAGCCTCTAAAATCACCTACTACTGTGAGTTCACACAAAACTACAGCATTCACTCGGAAGGAGCGAACCAGGCTGCCCCACAGCCCAAATCAGGCTCATTTTGCACATTTTATATAGGACAGTGGTAAAAGTAAAAAAAATTGTGTTGTGTGCATTCTGTTCTGCCACAATATAAATGATTTAAAAATAAATGTTGCATGTTAAACCCACCTAATTATATTACTGAAAGAGTTCTTAGTGTACTTCATTGTTAGAACCTCATGGGAAAAAAAAGCTTTACATTTTACAGATATATACAGCATCTGCATCTCAATCTCAACCTTCTGTTATCTTACAAGAAATAGTATTACATGTTTCTGAATGATACATGTGATGCCATGAATTTGTATATAACCATTTTGATTTTTGAGCAATTGTGCTTTACACTCACTTTAATGGTTTATGCTCACTTTAATTCTAGAACATTGATTCTGCATGGTGATCCTCATGTTTGTCCCCCTATAAATTAGAGCACTAAGTGAAAGAGCTGGAGGTCTGTGTTCATCATTATTGCATCACAAGCTGGTGAACTGAACAAGATGGGAGCCACAAGCCCCTCAGTAGAGAATATCATTTATTTATGAAGTGGCCCGTGACTTAAGAGGCTCATGGATCTTATGAGGGATTTATAGTGCATAGCATCAAATGCTGATGTGCATTTAAACAAAGTAACAGAGGTCACCATTACCAAGCTGGTTATAGAGGCTTCAGAAAGCCTTCTAGGTTCTGTGTGTTAGTAAGTAACACCAACGTTAAGCACACGTATTAACATAAATTCAAAACTTTAACATCACTTCAAACGGCAGCTTGAAAAGTTATTTAGGACTACAAGGAAAAAAAATGCTTTTGCTGTGCTAATGCTAAGATATTGCTCATCAACAGTTCTGATGCAGGTACAGTAATTATAGGGTCTATATAACAACAATTTTATTCACAAAAACTAAAATTTACATCAAATATAATTTGGCAGTTTAACTGCTAATAATGCTGAGATGAGCTTTAGTCTGTTTTGGTGACTCTGTGCTTCCGTCTACAGGAATCAAATCATCTGTGGCAACACAGAGCTATTGCTTTTGTATCTCAAAGAATTTCAGTAGCTGAGTGAAAAACTGTAAATATTTGTTCACCTTTTTTGCCCTTTTTATATCAGATATTAGATCAAAACACATATCAGAGCAGCTTTTTGAACTGATAATATGAAGAAAAATTACAGAAAGTCTAAACTAATTATAATAGTCGGGAGTCTTTCCCAACCTTTTGCAAATTTCTGAAATTGGCTAACTACAAGGTTACAACATGGGCACCAGGACACTTTGAAGGAAGGCAGTAAAGGATATGTGCAGTTGACATAGCTCGAGTCTGTCTGTGTCTGGCCATGTTGTTTACATGATTCATAGGACTCGCTGCTCATCACGGCCTGTGGCACTCTGTCAGGAAAAGAGAGAAAGGATTGTAACTTTGGCCCTATTGTTTAACAGCTCACAAAGACGGAGGACACAGAAATTATTCTGAAGAGCAGGAGGCACACGGTGGAAAATGACCTTTAACTGCACTTCCTTAGCTGAATCTCATCCAATTAGAGCACTGTATATTTTCCCTAATAGCAGCTGATGAGGCAGGGCGTATGAGTGAGCACGCCCGACCGGCGTTGCTATGCAGCGAGATGGCTGCTTAGCACCAGAGGAGCGCTAGGGAATAAGTGAGCAGAGAGCTTTAATTTGATAGGGTTAGAATCCTGCAGGCTCCAGGGTCGTGGGTCACCAGGAGCTCGTCTCACACTGAATATGAAGAAATCAGAAGTAAATTGCTTACATCTGCTGCCAGTGGCTGTGAAGGCTGTGATTGGCTCCCAGAGGTGTGCACTATCTAACACAAGCAGTGGATGGGGGCCTTGGCGCAAAGAAGGCTTGTAATTGGAGTAATTCTGCATTAATAGATGTTAAAAATCCTCCAAGCAGCTGGTTTGAAAAGCTATGCTCTTATGAAATGCTGCAGGATCAGAAGAGTCATTTCTTCTTTTTCTTTTTCTTCTTCTGTTTTTTTTTTAATCTTCTATTTTAAATGTCTGCACTACAGTGCAAACCCCACAGTCATCTATGAGTGCTCTGGTTCCCCAGTGAAGGCAGTGGTGGACAGGGGAGCACATAAATAAGGTAAACAAAAGTGCCATGTGAAAATTACTATCCATCAACATTGTCCACAGGCTGGAATGAAGGGAAATAGCATGTAATATTACTGTCAATGAATAATACCATATCAGGTCAAAGCTTCAGATGCCATATTGCATTTTCCATGTTCCCATCTATGGATTCTATACCAGCAACTGGTTTGTTTGTCTTGTGTCTGCTGTGTTTGCTGCTGAGTTATTTCTCAGCTATTTCCATGCTTCAGATATTTTATTATAATTTTCTCTTGTCAGTGTGACACTGTCTAGTTGTTCATGTTACTCATCACAGTCCCTACTTTGGGACTGTGTCCAACAGAAAATGGGACAGGCTGTGAATTATCACAAATGCTCTGGCAAATGACACTTCATTGGAAGGTCTTTGTCACCAATTATGTGTCTATTAAGAAACAGTCAATCAGTCAATGTGCAAATAGCTAACCCTCCAAGGGCTCAGCTATTGACAGGATGCTGTCAATAGTCCATCTGATATGATTTAGCTGTGGAAGAACTGTGTGCTTACCATAGACGCTTGAAAAACCTGCTGTATGTTTGGAGGCTAACATCTACTCTCGCTAGTTTATTGACCAACAATTATTTTAATGAGCCTTTTTAATGGAAATGTATTATTCACAGAAAGGAAGCTGAGCCGCTTGCTGTGTGTGTTTGAACCTTTTGATTACAAGGTCTTTGGTACATCAAGCATAGGTCATTCCTTTTCTTAGCAAAATAAAAGTTTCCATTTCACAGCAAGAGCTGCACATATTTGTGTTATGTAACGCAAATGAGCCACTTTCCTCTTGTCTTGTGGCCTCCAGCATATTAAGCAGCGGCTACATTTGACTTAACCAAAACGCAAATTGGATGTCTGGCAGACTAATTTGATTTCCCCAAAACCCTGAAACTGAAACCCTGTTAGTTACCTCAAATGATGGACACTAATATTGTGTTTTCAGCATGTAACTGCAGCTCGGCATGGTGTCCCATCCCAATCAAAACAGTTGCTTCCCAAATGTTATTGCATTATGTTGCCATTTTCAGATAAATGACTGTAAAACGGCTCTGCATCACCATTGATGTCCATGCACAAACACATTAGATTTACTGGCTTACTCTGGTTTCATAGAGTCTCAATGTCTCATTTTAGTAACTTATATACTTGAGATAATGTGCTAGAGAACCATTACCATGAGTGAAAAACATCTCTTAACCACATACAGTACTAGCATGGAGGTAAACATTTTTTGATCATCTAAAGCCTGGATGCAAAATCCCAGAATCCCCTTCCTACTACAGTCAAGCTAAGTTAATTTTCAGTGTTTCAGTGGCATCATGCTGCTCTGAAAGCTGTCGCCAGACATGCAGAAATAAGAAGAAAACAAGCATAGCTGTTTCATATGGGTGCTGGGAGATGTTGACTGCTGCTTTCAGACACTCTTCTTGTCAAACACTGACTGGATTGTCAGTTAGCAAATTATAAAATGAATGACAATTCTGTGACAATACCCAGTCAGCTGGTTGCAGTAGTATTCACATTTAGACACAGCCCGATGGATAATCAAACATGAAGCAGAACGTGGCCACAGAGCACACGCTAATACACTGATGCCTCACATAGTTACTCCTTGCCATACAATGCATGTCATTTGCCTCAGCTATTGCCATTAGGTAGATAAGTGCATCTTTTCAAATACCACCCCGCACCCCCCCCAGGCACACAGGAGACTCTTTATGTTCAGGATAGATCAGACTGGCAGTGAAAGAGCTAAGGACCTGATAGTCCTCAACTATCCACCATAATTACCATGACAGACTCACTTAAGCTTCTCCTCCATCTAGCACTGTTACCGGCACAGATCTCAGAATTCTTGCTCTGCATAATGGTCATAAACCTCCAGAAAAAAAGCAGAGAGGTTATTGCATCTATAGCTTAGAGCTAATAATTTTTTTTAAAGTATCACAGGAACAGGTGGACTGCATATACCCCATTAGGATGTTGTTTAAAGTCTGACAGGGATTAGATTAATTAGTTACAATTGTATAAGGAGTCAAGCATGTTGTCTGTTTCCTTTTGACTGACTGCTTGCACAGAAGCAGATTTTAGAAATTTTACCAACTGAGAAACTAATTTCAAAATAAACATTTTACAAAATCACCGTCCTTAGGAGAATTTTGAAATTTTCTCTCTCTACTCGTCTATATTTTTAAATCTAATTTTCCTCATCAAGAAGAAGATTCAAATTATGCGATTGCTTTGATTTCTTTCTTTCTTTCTTTCTCTCTCTCTCTTTTTTTTGGCACATTTGAATAATAATTCCTTGTTTCTGACTCTGATTTGTGAGGAGTGGAGAATAAACAGATAATCATTAAAAGCAGAGCAGTCTTCTGCTCACAAATCAGTTGTGGGTATTCCAGCTGAGGTAGCTCAATAAGATTCCCTTAAACATTGGCCCATGGTAATGGGAATATCTGAGGGTCAATCGGGGTTAGGCAGTCTTCCTCAACAGGAAATGAGCTTTTGGTGGGCTGTGTTCCCAAGGTAATGAGCAATGTGTATGTGTTTAATCTTAGCTAATATTGTTATAATAACTGGATAAATTATTAAAAACAATCAGATGGTAACATTCTAAAGACCACCAGTAGAACTTGATTTTTGGGGGGTTAATTTACCACTTTTAATAGAGCAGTGCAGCTTCCTTTTAAAGTATTTTCAGTATCCTTCACTGTCTGAATGGGACTCTTTACAGTAAATGTGGACAGTGTTAGGTTACACACTAGCTGTAAACTACAGTTTCTTTGGTCAAGTCATGACGCTGCCTAACTGCTCTACCTTTACAATTTTTTTTAACTCTTTGCACATCCTCCATTCATTTTACTCCCAGCAGTGAGCCATCGAATTTTTGTTCTTTTCATCTGTTGTAAAGTCATTGTTGCCTCGAATCTGCAGCAGTGATGGGGTTATGTAAATCACGTCCTAATATGCAAATTAATTCATGAATGCTCCATATTGTATAACCACATGCATCTGGCATGATTGGGCAATGCGGGACAAATAGTCCTTAGCCAAGGCATTTTGCTACTCAGCAAAAGCTAATGTTGAGGTTGGAACCGTGTTCACAATTACCATGATAAAGGTGAGCAGGCAGAGGAAGAATAAACTGCGGAAAGAGAAACTTCTGTGCCCTATATGAATACAATACATACTTAGTCCTGAAATCACAGAGCAAATGCATCAAATAAATACTTTATTCATGTGGAGCTAATTTCACCCCTCCATTTTGATCACGTCATTCCCCCTGGAAAATTGCAATTAAGTTTGGAGAGATAAAACATGCCAACTACTCTGCATTTCAAGGCTTGATTGGCCTATCAGCTAGTCAGTATGCTGCCATGGTTTTCATCACTGTTAATTGATCCTTTCTTTAATTAATCTGGAAAGGAAAGCCCATATCTCTATCCTGTCTGATCGGCCCCTCTGTCTGTCATAACACAATAAAGGCCCTATCCTACTGCTAGTAACTCTGCCTTAGCTTCTCCCTCTGGCTCTCGGCCAAATGGACTATTTATGGTGCACCTATCTAACGACAAGCCTGCTGTATGGAGTTCAATGGCTGGGTTCATTAACAGTGTTTTACCCAGCTATGTCTAATTTGCATGCAGTGACACCTTGCTTTTAATATAGATGTGAAGGTTAGCGGTAGGCCACGCCACATTCTCAACTACCGATAGTCTAAATGTTGTTCTTCCAGCTCCTTGTACCCCCACTGTCACTAGCATCGCCACACTTCCCTTCTGATTCAATTATTCTCTATCAGTTTTTGGTATACTTTTTTCCTTTGCTTTAATTTATCACATGTGTTACAATGCATTATGCTAGCATACCCCACTATCATATCAAATTCAAATCAAGGCTTTCTTTTTTTTTTAAATTTTCTTTTCTTTCTTTCTTTCTTTCTTTCTTTCTTTCTTTCTTTCTTTCTTTCTTAAAAATCTATGTTATAAAGTCATCCTTCAAACTTGCCCAGAAGTCTTTGTTTGGGCACCATGGGTGTGGTCTTCATCCAGGAGGATACCTCAAGACTTTTTGAAAAATACTTTCTTTGTCCATGGGAAAGTCTTTGCCCTCTCTTTTGTGTATTTTAACAGTTGGCCTGTGATTCTGACAGCTCTACCTGCTGTAATGGTTGCCTCTAGGAAGTGTGAAACAAGGTCTTAACACTTGGCTTTTCACTATGAATGTGTGGTTCTTTCTGTGCTCACAGTTAAAGTTACAATTGGACCATAAAGCGTTTTTCCCCAACAGACTGTAAAGAAATGGATGGGAGGCAGCTGAGAAATGAACATGTGAGTATCTGTTTCTGTCTAATTAAATCCACAGAACAGCCTCAAGCCTTCCTCTGCCAAGACTGGATTCAGACAACTTGAGGATACTGTAGCTGCCTTCTGTGGTAGCACACTGCCACCTATTGTTCAAGGCTCTCCTCTCTGCCTCTGAAACCTTTGTCTGCCTCCTCTCTTGATTGCTGAAAAGACAAGTTAGGTGGTAACAGATAACTGATGATAGTGACATCAGTCATCTGCCGGCATAAAACACTCTTTTAAGATCACATATCTCTTTTGAAGGCTTCTTTATTACTATTTGTACAACACATAGGCTACCCCTAATGGCACAAATCATCAGAGCAGGAGAGTAATGCAACCCCAGCTCTTATGTGTTATCATTGTGAAATGTGTTTTCTTAGTGCGGGATTCTGCAAAGGCCCATTTGTTGTTGTTGCTCTCGAGAACAAAGCAAAAGAAGAAGTGGCAGCTGGAGGAGCAATTTTTGTCCATCAAGGGCTATTGAGAGTTCAATTATTTATCTTGTGAAGTGTTCCAAGGATGTGGTCAGCTCATCAGGGTTATAATGCATGGAGTGAGAGGACATGTGCATGGAGCATAGGGAGAAGGATGTTGTTGTAGTCTGAAAAAAGTCAGCTAAAGCTTGTTTCCAGATACCAGCACTCCCACGCTCTCTGCAGCTAATGAGGAAGTCTTTAGAAATGGACATCGTTCACATCTCTTCTGGTGAGGAGGACAAAACTCTCAATGTCAAACACCTGACAAACTTAACCTGACGATAACCGGCGGGGACAACAAAGAATTAATTCCTTTCTTGTTTAATAATATTTCTTTGCTGAAGTGCACAAAGTAAAACGCCATGTCAAACCTTCTGGTTAAACACTGCAACAGTTTTGAAAACTCGGAGTCCTGATGACATTCAGAATGAAAGACAAACAACATGTTGTTCACTCTGGATTATGATATCAAAGAGCGAATATATTTGTGAGTTCTCCATGTAAAAAGCTTGTTATTGTAGTATTAGAAAATAAAATATATGAATCTTTATTTGATTTGAGAAATAAAATGTCTTTATTAACTAATGCTCAGCTGCCAGTGTCAGGGGAATTTCTTCATGTCCAAAGTAGATCTATATTTTATTTAGTTCAGACCTTTGACGCAAGTGTCGTATGTATGTTATGTATTAAAAAAAATATGATATGTAACTGTAGTCGATTTAGCACATATAGCATTTTATTTTATTTTATTTTTTTACTACTATATCACATCTTTGCCTGTGCAGGACGTTCACTGTCAAATATACACACATGCCACATATAATGACAGTTTTAGGGGTTCTATATTTTTGCCTCGGGGTACATGTGGACTGGAAGGAGGTCAGAATCCAATCGACTTCTAGTTAGTAAACAACCAGCTCTAATTCTTGAGCCACATTGCATGCAATACTATATAATAAGAGTAAGTAAGAAAAATGCATATTCCCTTGAACTGCCTCACATAATTTTCTAATTTCTACAATAGTTTGGGGAATAGTGAATGGCTGGGCAATGTGGACATAACACAGCAGAAAATTTCTACAAGTATCCCCTTGCAGGCCATCTGCTGTTGCACAAGAGCCTCTGGACATTACTATAGGAGACCAAAGGGTTTTAAACCACCCAACAAATACTTCCATTCACTGGAAAGCAGGGCTTTGGCCCTGCTTAACCCAAGGTAAGCAGAGTGGCAGAGGAAGTGCTGTACTGATTAGAGGAAAATTTATCATCTGCATTTTAAGCCAAGAAGCCTTGGGCCATAATTTTTCCAGCAAGGATGCATAACAACTGTTAATGCAGAGCATGGCAGCAGAAAATGTATTACGTGCATAAACAACATGAAAGTCCTGAATGACTTCATGGATTGTTTTCCATACTGCTACAGAGCAGGTAGAAAACATATAATGCATAGTACAAAAATACATACAATTTATAAACAGAACACACAGTTGTGCCAGATCTTTGGACATTCGCATCATTTGATCATTTGTGTGAAATATCAGAACTTAAGTGGCAACTTCAAAAAAAAAAAAAAAAATCCAACTCTAACTTGAATGCATTTGAAGAAAGACAAAGCAGACGTGCGATCCAGTAAATCTCCAGCAACTGTTTAAACTGTGCTCGAGGAGAGATCCATCACCAGTTTATTCAAAAAGATGAACCACTTGCAGCATTCCTGCTAATGTCCATCCATTTCTCCCAGTCAAATGGACTCTGGAGAAGTGACTGATTTTACACTGAACTCAATAATCCACAGCCTGTGCAGTGCAAGTCGGGGAGTTCCACTGTGCGCATGTTAACACCATTAAATCACCTCAAATGTCTACATGATTCAATTTTTTTTCACAGTGGCCGAGAACCGAATTGAATTTCTCCAAAGTGGCTGTCCATTTCCTGTCTCTGTGTGACGAGTGGCTATCGTTGGTGGGGAATGCAGAACCATTCTCCCATTTGC
>VUQJ01011691.1:4093-22566 GCA_015108635.1 Andinoacara biseriatus
GACCCCCCCCCCCCCCTCAGTCCTGTCTAAAATAGTTTCCTCCTTGCTGTGCATACAGTGGGTGCTCTGTTCAGGTTCGCTCAACAGACCGGCTCGCCTCAGGACATCAGGAATAATTAGCAGAGATCAACCTGACATCAATCACCCTACTCTTACAAGCGTACAGGTCATCACCTTCTACATGACCTTACATGCTAAACAGACTGCTGTCACAACCTGTCGCAAGGCTCAATGAAGAGAGAGTGAGTTAAGAGAGAAGCTGACAGGGATGTTAAAGTTGTGAATGCAAAGGAGATCCTGAAGCAAGTTGATCAAGAAAAAAAGAAATAAAACACCGACCGGCAAAACGCCTATATAAAACCCATTTATACAATGTTCTCTGCAGAATGTCAGTAGTACATAGCTGAGTACTAAGTCAAGGGACCAATAATGCTGGGTTGTGCACCAAGTCACACACATCTCTGCATTTGGACTCTAGAGGCTGGCAGCCCGATCATGTCAGGGGGCTTGGCCCCAAAACATGGCTGCCTCTGCAATTAATTACACCATTCAAGCGAGCAACCAGCCAATGGATCATCCCAGCCCCCGTTCTTTGAGCTCAAGGACAGTCGGTCAAATTTCCCTTTCACACGTGGGGTGTCATCCCCGCTGACACTGCCCACTGGTGTGCATGCGTGAATCTGTATGAGTATTAATGTGTGTCAGGCCGCAAGCAGAAAAATTGACCCGCTCTTACAGGATAAGGAGCGGTATCTGTCTGGTCATCTTACTTCTAAATGAAAACTGCTTAAATCCACTTGTAAAAAGTGAGCGGTAAAATCCTCCGAAAATTTAAAATGACTCATAACTGTGACCACCCAGTGATATTATTTACCTCTGTGTCTTACAAGAGGCCTAAATTCCATCAGATGTTGAAAATTTTTTTATTTTTTCCTTTTTGTATTCTCATCTACATCCCATTCTTTGGAGCTGCAATGACCCAATTTCCCCACGGGGATCATTAAAGTTTCATCTTATCTTATCTTATCTGCCCCATCCTTCTCCCCTCCCCTATCGCCTCTCAGCATCCCCCCCCCCTCCAATCCTTCACTTAATTATGTCCTGTGAATGAAGTTCATCTTTCATGCTGCCAGCAGCCGGCAGCGTGGCTCGCCCGTTCTGGGGTATCTAATCATGGTGCAGGGACTAAACTAAATTTAGACAGTCAGCATGTGATGCCTGGCAGGCCTTAATGGGGGCTGACATCTCAAGACACTCTGCTGATGTGCAAGATACACTTTTCCCGAGCCGGCCGCAACCGCTGTTGACTAACACTGATGACTTGTGAACCACTTTGTTAGAAAAGTTTTCAAGGGGTGAAGAAGTAATGCTGACGAAGGCTATTTAAACGTAATGAAAGCTTACATTTACATTTTAGGACCGTACCTTAAAGTTGAACAGTGGCAAAGTCATCCAGGAGACACTAACTTTAACATTCAGATTCAACATGCAAGCCAACCATCCCCATCTGAGAATGTAGGTTAATGCAATAAATAAGATGTGATTGCCATTAATAAGTATACTGAGACACAAATGAAGATATTATTGTATTCTAGGTAAAATGGACATAACACTTGGTGCAAATTAGCGCCTGAAAAACCACACAACAAAATGCAAATTCTCCAAAATCAGAATTTTGTTTCTTTTATGTCAAAATGTAAGAACCAAAAGAATAAAATCACTGTATGTTATTACTGTTAACATCTAAAACAGTATCACTCTTCAAAGCTGCGATGGTCGTCAGGCTATATAACGGATGTTTGTGCACATTATAAACATCAGCAGGACCGTTACCTGCTCCTTTGTGCAATGAGGAACAACATGAATACAGTCAGAGCCCTACAAAAAGACCTCCAGCACCCACAGGTGTCAACGTCTCTGAGCAAACAATCAGAAACAGACTTCATGACGGTGGCCATCGGGCCCAGTGGCCTCTAGTGGTCCCTGTGCTCACTGCCCGATACTGCGGAGCCTGATTGGCTTTTGCCAGAGAATACCAGAATTGGCAGATCCAACACTGGCACCCTCATCTTTTTAAAAGATGAGAGCAGGTTCACCTCGAGTACATGCGATGGGTGTGAAAGGATCTGGAGAAGCCGTGAAGAATGTTATGCTGCCTGTAACATCGGTCATCATGACCAATTTGGTTGCAATTCAGACTGTCCAGGAGTTCGGTGTTACCCAGTCCATATCAGTATAGATATCCAGTAATTTTTTCCCATTGAGATCTGATGTGTTTTCATAATGTTCCTTTAATTTTTTGAGCAGTGTACGTCCCTTTGAATGCTGGATGCTTTTAAATGTGAAACAAATAGAAGAAACGCTGATTTTGCACCAAGAGCAACACAGTAAATCACCATAGCACCAACAATAGATGAGAACAACAACAGGGAAATTACTAAAATATGATCAAGTAAAGAAAAATCAGAATAAAAGGTTTGTGTCTAATAATAGCCTGTATCAAATACATGTTGAAAGCTTCTTCAGTCATGGTAAATTAAAACCGCAGTCATCATTTGAGAATGGAAGCCATGGTATTTAAACTGTGTCATTTCTGCACTGAAATATGTCTGACACAGTCTTTTGTGCATATTTAGCGAGGCACATAACCAATTCTCATCCTAAGCCCTGCAGTTAGTTTTTTGTTGTTGTTTTCTTTTTTTAAAAATTCACTGCACTGGTCTCGCCATATTTTTTTCAGACACACTGAACACACACACACACACACCTTAAATACACAGAAACAATCCAAGGACATCAGGTGTACGTCTTTAATCTCAACAAGGGTCTAAAAGCAAAAAGGGCTTTTAGGAGAGATTTGACTTTTACAGTGCATCCTGCACCAATAATCCACACAAATTAAATTGTTTTTTAACAGTCCCTGCTCTTACCAAAAGTAACCCGAGGTCAGAATAACAAGGAAACCAACCAACTACAGTTTTTGGTCTGACCAAAGGCCACTGCAAGTTTTTTTGTGACAGGCTATAGAATTCAACAATCAGCATCCCACATTCACTTTGTGCATTTGTTTTTTTGTTTTTTTAACAATGATGCATGAATCAGAAATTACTGCAGTTCCTCCAAAAACCAGCTGAGTCTGGCTAAAAAATAATAATAATAATGAAAAAGAAATTAATTCCAATGGACCCTCATGTTAAAATAACCAACTTTAGCCATGAAATTGTTATGTTCATAGCCTGGTACAAAAAACAGATTTGGTCTCTATAGGTTATTTCCTTTTTATTTAAAAATTATTCAGCTACCTCTGGACTTTGTTTATGGTGTCGGTGCCTTTCACAGAATATTTAATGGAATTATCAGCCACAAAATATGAAATTCTATATGATACAACCCATCCAAGAAGTTTGTGCTTCAGTTTTGGTGAGTGAAATTCTATCCTATTTTATTGGTACTTATTAGTGGGTATCTGAGCCTCTGTGTTGCACCCATCCACGTTATGGATGAAGCATGCTAACCCAGCCTGTTAGCTTTAGCTGATGCTGGAGTGAGAACAGGGTACTGTAGTTGAAGGCAAGGTTTCACCAACTCACTGAACTTGACCATAACTTTGCAATGTCGGTTCCTCAGGTAGGTCTCGGGAATTCACCCACACAGTAAAGGGAGGTTTTCTAGTCAAGCAAGCTAGAATTAGCTTATAACTTAGCTCTCCATCCAAATATGGTAAAAAGAGTTAACATGGCTATAACCAGTTTGATCAACCTGAGCCCACAAACCAACAGATGACGTTGGCTAAGTCGGTCGTTCAGGATATGTTTACATTGTGCATATACTAAAAACATATCAAACAATATTTATAGTCTGGGGTTTTGTTCTGTGTGACGGACTGACAAGTGCTCATCCAATGCTGAATATAACTGCAGCTGCCTCTGTAAAATGTCGGATTTATCTGCTTTCAAAAAATACTGCTTTCCCACCTTCCTGTGATTTAAAACACTGCTATAACAACTGCAATAACTCTGCAGATTGGGAGCTACTGTTCTGAATCCGCAATCACAGACATTTCAGCACATAACACGCTGTAAATTGCAGACTAGTCACTGAATGGATCTCAACACTCATCGCTGTACACTCAGATAACTCATCTGATGACTACTTTGATGTAGCTTAATTACTTGAAACAAGGGAATCAATGAAACAAGTTGATGTGTTGAAGTTGCCAAAAGTTAGTTATAAAGGACACAAAGTCAAATGCAAAGAGGGACGTCCACAAGGATTTCATGGCCACCAGGGTGGCATATATAGCAGTGGTAGCAAACAAAGTCTCTTGGGCTGGATAAACAATAAAGGCCTGTCGTTTGGTTAGAACAAAGGCCTGTCATTGGCTTTTGTTGTTGGGGTATTTTTTCCCCCTTGTAATCTGCATGTCCAGATGGCTGGATGACTTTCTCCCTCGCAGCATTGTTAAAAGCGCCTCACAGCTGGCAGACAGAGTGGGAAGCAAAAGAGTGCAAGGAAATGAAAAAGTGAAAGAGTTCAGAGAACAAAAAGAAACAGGCAAAGCTAGAGAGAGAGAGCGCAATAGTGAGACAAGTGAACTAAGTAAGAGCACACATTATAACACACACTGACACACAAGTGGAGGTTGCTGGATGAGTATCTCTTACCCAGATCGGTGTTGGGTCCTGCCAACAACTGTTTGAACTTATCTAGGCGGGACGCTTCCCTCTCGGTCATGGCCGGAGTGCCAGATGTGTTCTGGTCAGCCATGCGAGCAACTAGAGGGATGACAGGAGGCCGATGGGGCAGAGACCGCTGTCTGTGGAGGCCTGCACGCTCACCTGCTGCATCTGGTGGAAGGAGAGAGATGAGAGAAATTAAACTTGCATAAACACACACAACCAATGGAGGGATTTGAGATAATGCAGCTCTCAGTCATCCAGACAAGACAGAACATGTGATGAAAGTCTATAGTTTGCTGCCAAACTAAAGAAAAACATGTAAAAAGGGACAGATGATTTTTATCTACATCAAGCTCCTATAGAAAAAAAAAATCACGCATATCATTAACTTTAAATCTCAAAGCAAAAAATGCCAGCAGGCTGCATCCTGAAACACCGTGTCTACTCTGAGTTCAGTTTTTGCTCTTTTAAAATAATCAGCCTCCTGAATGTGCGGGGCATTCACTACACTTTAATTTGAGCTGTGTTAAGTTGACACCGTGTCTGGCAGTAATGGGTAGCTGCGCAATGATAACAACAAGCAAGATAACATGAAGTTACTGTGAACGGCAGACAAAGTCAAATTGAAGAACGTCTTTTTTTAAGCTAATTGAGTTGATATCAAATTACAGAGTTGTTTACACACACGCGCACCGCAGCCTGAACTTTTCTACTCGCTCCATGAC
Source organism: Andinoacara biseriatus (assembly GCA_015108635.1). NCBI lineage: Eukaryota > Metazoa > Chordata > Actinopteri > Cichliformes > Cichlidae > Andinoacara > Andinoacara biseriatus. The sequence goes on from VUQJ01011691.1 coordinate 9,498, forward strand.
TCAGCTGCACGTGAGAAATGTCCTTGTAGTCCAAACAGATGTACTGTGTGCCTTCTGTCCTGTCACCTGCATCTAAACAAAATATTTCCAGTAATGATTACAAGGTCCGTCATGGCAACAAAGTTTCATATCGGTGTGGCCAAAAGATAAGGGTAATTAATAGCATATAAAAGTATATGGACCCAACTTTCACATCTGAATTTGATCATCTCCTGTTATACATGTGAGAAAGGGCAACTTTGTATGTGAACCTCTACCAGAGTTCATGTATGAAAACAGCTTAACTCACAGCATACTTCAGACCAGGAATATGCAAAAGAGCAGGAACTACATCATGCTATAGTATTAATTTAGAGCCCAATGAGAGTATTTAGATATATCATTACTATATTGTTTGTATCCAGATGTTAATGAATGCAGTTAATGCTGGTGGCTTGTTTTGAAATGAGCTTCCAGTAAAGCAGCAGTTGTGGTTTTATGACCGTGAAGACTCTATGATGGATAGACAAACATTACTTAAGTCTTTTGAGGGCCACATGGTCTACCAGATGTGCAAAAAAATAAAAAATAAAAAAAAATAAAAAATACAGAAAGAGACACACAAAACCAAGCAGAGTCACCACACAGACAAGTTAGACAAGTGTGTGTGAGATCAGGACCTCCCGTCCTGTCAAGCTGAACATAAGTTCATAAAAAGCCCTGTGGACCGCACTGCCAACATTTCCTAATGCTAACCCGGAATCACACAAGCACGCCGCGGCAATTAAGGAAACTGGAATGCTGCCGATTTTAATATCTCTTTCAGTTTTTACAAGAACAAATAAAAGGCTACAAAGCTGTTCTCAAGTGCTTTATTTGCACTTAGAAAAATTAAAAAAGATTAGTCAAGCTGGCAGCAGCTTCTCTCTAGTGGAGCCTTTTGTGTCATTTATACAATAAGCCTTTTTTTTATAGTTCATTTAATAACTTTCCTTTTAAAAGGCTGTTAAAAGGAAAGCTAAGTTTGAGAAAGTTATATGCTAGGGGTGCACTGATTGTGAAATTCTGGATCAACAGCAGCCAAAGAAAGAAATCGGTTTTAAACTGTTTTAAAGTCTATTTACAAACACACTGCCAGCATTCAACAAGACCAGTATCAGCCACTACTGAAGCTAAGCCAAAATATTACAATGTTAACCCACCAGCTCACCCATCAGTCATGGCAGCCAATATAACAGCCAAATATCTGTCTGTGTGTGTGTGTGTGTGTGTGTGTGTGTGTGTGTTGTGATTTTTAGCTGAAAAAATTTAACTTCACCAATTTTTTTTGGTTTTTTTTGTCGGTAAAATGTTGCAATCGATGCCTCCATAAGCCGCAGTAAGACATCAAATATAACATTTAACGAGCAAGTGTACAAACACTTATAAAGACCACTTTTCTCAAACATGACAGACAGTTACAGGAGCCTGTATTTTAGAAGACAATTCAGCAGAGAAGTAGAAAACAGAAGGCAAAAACAAGAGAAGACTTGTATATTCCTGTCCCCACAGATGATGTAGCCGTACATGCAGTCCAGATAAGAGGAACTGCCTGAAGGCAAAGGGCTGCTTGTGTTATCTGTATCTAAACACAGCAACAGGCAGTGGAGCAGACAGCTAGGCAGACAGGAGGATGACCTGCCAGACAGGACAACAGTCAGCTACACCGTTCACCGTGTACAGCTTCAGCAGCTGCTGCTGCTGGTGCTGGTGTTGTAGTCTATAGAGATACCCCGTTGCCATACAATGCTACACTTTTAAACATAACCACTGACATGACATGTGCAGCAGGTCTTGTACAGTGACACAGCTAAAAAGGGAGTCATGATGCAGAACAGTTGCTATGTATTATGAGGTTATGACAGGGTGCTCAGAGAAACTGAGCAGGAGGTGGGAAGGTGTTTCTTTCTACTGTCATTGAATGTTTATATATTAAAGGGAAGCAAAATGAGAGGAAGGGAAGAAAGAGATGTCACAGAAATCGCTATGAAAAACTGCTCTTCACATAAATATATTTTTCCTTTTCTTATTTTTTAACATTTTTATCATACAGTGGAATAATAGTGTTGCTAGACAAACCTCTGATACATAAAACACTACAGGCTGCTTCAAATTAAGTCTGCTCGGTTCCCCTACTGCCTTGAATGTAGGTTAACACAACTTAGGGTGAATAATGAGTTCTAATATGAAACTGACTGAATTATGTTTGTTGAACGTGAGACTTTAGTGACACTAAGCAATCGTTAAGATGGTACAAACAAATTTAGTTCCCAGTTAGTTAATAAAGGTGCTTCTTAAGACTTTAATCATGCAGGTCTCGAGACCAGTGGGCGCTTCCCCTGCAATCGCCGGTCACTGGGGAACAATGTGTATTCTGTGACCGGTTGGAGTGGTTGATGAAAGTTGCTGGTTCAGTCAAAGAGGGAGCGGCATGAAAAGTGTCTGCAGAAGCCAAATTATCTGCAAACAACTGCCAACTAACCAGAGAGTGACGGAGAAGCCTGAAAAAGTGCTACACCAAACGGGAAACTGAGAACATTTGCCTTCAAAGTAAATGTGTGCCTTTACTGCCAAAAGCAACACATTTTAAAAGATGCACCTTTTACCATGAAGGCCAACAGTCTGTATGTGGCTTGCTTTGTCATCTTCACAGTTTCACTCCTGCTTGGCAAGCAGTTGGCGAGTGTTTGAAGACAAGTCAGAATCTTCTGTGCAAACGCCGGGCAACCACGGCAATCTCTTAGCAACCAAAGCATTCGCAGGGAGGATTTTGGTACAGCGCTGTATACCTCTTTCAGACCAGTTTCACCTAGCAACATTTGTGCTTTTTAAATCTGGAGATAAAAAAATTTTAAGACTTTAAATTAGTGAAACTCAGGTGGATTATTGTTTTTATTTATAGTAACAGTTAAAAGTTTAGACACAAACCTTTGACTGGTACTGCATTTTATTCTTTCTAAAGTGGTGAGATAATAAATTCTGGAGATTTTCACTGAATCGTTGAATTAAATTTAAAGTCATTTCCATGCTGAGCTCTACACAAACATGTCTGCCTAAAGTACAACATTAGCAGTCTTGGCAGATGTTCTCACTGCAGAGTAACAACATCTGCCAAGTCTCAAAGCAGCTGTGAGGCAGAGTAAATAAATCCCACTAAAAATACTGGTGCCACAAACACTGTACTTTGTGAGGTTCGAAAAGTGCGTCATCACTAAAAACCTGACTATGTCGATCATTTTTAATGGTGTTTAATGGCGGTTTCACGAACCATCAAATCTATTTACGGTGCCGCATTAAAAGTTACAGTGGTGACATTTTCTAAATGACGCCCTATTCACATTTCATGTATCGCCCTCCTCACAAACACATTTATGCATTTAAGTGTAGCTTTGCAGAAATCTTTTAGTATGCACTTGAGCAAAAAAGAAACCTTTCAGAAGACTGAGTAATGGTGCTCACTAACCTTTAGGTGACCCAATTGGAGCTTCGCTGTGGGACTTCACTAGGCGGCCATCAGCGTAAGGGCTGCTTTGGGATGCAAACGATACCTCTGGGCTGGTCGCATCTCCCTCTTCCACCCTGTCCTCCTCCTCCTCCTCCTCTTCTTCATTGTCCTCGACGTCCTCTGCCACCTCCTCCCGTGTGTCGTCTTCCCTTCGATCCAGCTCCGTCGTGTCATCCTGCCTCTGTTTCTCCTGCTGTTTGCTGTGATTCTCAATCACCTGTTCAGCAGACAGAAAAACAAGGTGAAACCTTGGTGAGCCTAAGGCTGGTAACCTCAACAGAAAACACAAAGTGTGCAATTTGCTTTAATGTGTAAACTAACAATTTTAGGCATCTGCTATTTGCCTGAGAAAAATGCAAACTGCACAATTTAGTGAAAGTGTAATTTCCCCTAAGATTCAACATTTATAGACAATATCAATAATTACAATATCTATAAATTTTTAAAGTTCAGCAGGTTGGCCTCACCTTAGTTAATAAACACACTATTTTTAGTTTGTAAACCTCAAATATTTTATGTCATAGTATTTTTTTGGCAAAATGTGAAATAGTCATGAAAAAACAATCCAACTGTTTGTGTTCTTGGCAACAAACAGCACTGTTTTCTTTTTTTGGCAACAGCCAGTATGACTCTGAAAGGAATCTATTTCAATAGGAAGTTCATTTCATGTCTGCAGCATGTACGCAGTCCACACTCTTCAGAGAGGACACATCACCCTGGCAACCAAGAAAGCGGAGCATTAAAAGAAGATCTGAACCTAACCCCAATCCAAAGGCTTTCGAGTGATAATGTAGTTTAAATTACGAGCATATTGAAGTAATAAAAATTAGGTGTAGAAATCTGTCACGTATGTCTATGTTGTAGTTTCAGGTTTGAGCTCCACTCCCAGCACCTCTGTCTCTCAAGTATGGACTTATTTGCCCTTTAAAAGTAGTTAAATATTATTTATGGACACAAATAAGTATGTAAGAGATTCCACAGATGAGAAATTGTGTTCAGGAACAGAGAAAGGGAAAACAAATGCGCAGATAAATGAATCGTGACTATTTCACAAACTGCGTTAAAGCTATGTTGATTCATGATGAGTCAGGAAAATGTTCTTTCTACACAGACACAGGAAACTGCTTAAAAGTATGAACTATGTTACTGTAGCGGACAGACGTCAATCAGGCTAAACTGCTCTATAGTGAGCCCCTTCATCTAGCTGTTTACCTTATTAGCCGTCTCCATGACCACCTCAATGTTGAGGTTCTGTGCAGCCATGGCCAGCAGCTCATCGTCGTCATCCCCGACATCCCAGGCGTCACTCGTGATGCTCTCAAATTCCTGGAATGTGGTAGCCTTCTTGGGTTTGCCTGGAGTGGCTGGAGGAGGCTTGTTGCCTGCTTTAATTAGACTGAAGGACAGAGAAAAAAAAAACAGCAGTGGTGAACAAGGGAGGAAAATTGGATCAAGTAATTACAGAAGGTGAGATGAGCAATCCCCAAATGAAACTATGCAAAGACATTAAATAACACCAGCAATTAATGAGTTAACACTGTACTGCTCACATTGTAAAAAGACACTGCAAAGACAGAGTTTTGCTTAATTTTTGAGGTAAAAATAAAACAAACATGTTAAAATGAGCCAGTTATTAATGAATTGCTACTTTATAATTAATGAAGGAAATAAATAGCTACGTATAGAGTAACAAAATTTTGGATACCCTTCTAAGTCAACAGGACACGTTTAATTAAAAGCTCTCTTTTGACAAACATAAGAGTTTAGAAGAGTTTTATAAGCAGCTGTCCATTAATTTGTAATTTTCACTTCAGGTTTTGATCCATGTGCCATCTTACATGCACGGCACTGATTTTTACTTTCCTGAGGTAGGTCATGTATTTTTAAGTATGTTTTGGATCAGTTTCACTTAGTTGACTGACTTCTTCATATTTGCATCCACAAAAACTGCTGAAATTTAGAGGAATACTGTCGTCTCTATCCGTGCATGCCTTCCTGTGCAACAGCCTGTGCCTGCGCACACAGCAGAATAAGTCCACCCCCAAGCTCAACAGTTTGCAAGGTGTTCTTTTCATCAAATGCTTCTCGTTTTTTTCTCCAAACGCATCTTTAGTTAATTTTAATTTACAGGTTTAAGGATTACTTCGAATGACTCTTCCATGTAGACCATGTTCAGGGATCAACGCAGTGTGCAAGTTACCACACTCACTCTCACACACACACACACACACACACACGCTTAATCTTTAATACATTAACTGAAGCACATGACAAAAGTACAAAATTTATTGAGTTACCTTCTTTGTGCTGCCAGGATACAGTTTCATTTAGCAGGAGCAACAAAAAGGCAACAGAGAAAAATATATCTAAAAAACACTCAACCTTTTCTGCTTTCTACAGCACAATGGGAAGGCAGAGGAGGAGAAAAGGGCAAAGATGCGCTGCTTTCTTATGCTTAATTTATGCTACTGCACTTGTGTTCATTTGGTAGGTATTTGCCTACGGAGAGCCTACAAACATTCTCATGTGCAGTCTTTCAAAATCCCAACTGTGCATTGCTCGACGTGCATGCCGCTGTACGTCAGTCAAATACTGATTGGTTAACAAGTGGGCCCTAACAAGGAAGGGAGCGACAGTGGAGTTCACCAGGAATGGGAGAAATGCAAAAAATACAGATAAAAAAATATATATAGCAAGAAAAGAGCAGTCGATGCTTTTCACTGTGAACAGTTTCACTTCAGCTCTTTGTTTGTATGTTACAACTCTGCTCTTCAGCAGTTGGCTGATGGACCAACAACAGCTCGAGCAAGAGTAGCCCACAGAACAGTTGCAACACATATTTTTGACACTGCCCTCATCTGACAACTGATGCAGGTAGACGGGCTGTCTGGAGCTGCCCACTGACTGCCAAAGCCCAAAACCACTGAATCATAATTTCCCCATTAAAAAGACGGCGATTACCATAATAAAGGAAAGAAAGGCGCATACACATTAGCCAACTTCCATCCAAACTCAGAAGAAAGAGAAAGTCTGAAAACACGTAAATTAATTTCATCCCTCTGTGGAAATCTAGATTAGTAAACATTAATCAGGAGAAAAGGGTTATTACTGAATAAGGGACTCTGTCTGTGTGTGTGTGTGTGCGTGCGTGTAAGTGTGTGTGAGAGTGTGAGAGTGTGTGTGTGTGTGTGTGTGAGAGTGTGAGAGTGTGTGTGTGTGTGTGTGTGTGTGTGTGTGTGTGTGTGTGTGCGTGCGTGTAAGTGTGAGAGAGAGAGAGAAAGAAATTATAAAAAATCTCCACTATGTCCTACCCAGAAGTACATTTACTAATATTTTGAAGACTATCATGTGAGTCTCCATTTATTTAAGAGGAGTTGTCAACGTTTCTCTGACACAAAGGAGAAAATAAATAACTGCACAATTAAAGCAAACAAACAGAAACATGTTCACTATAAACGTCAACTACTGGCTAAATCAGGGGTGTCAAACATCTGGCCAAGGACTGACATCAGGCCAGCCAAAGAGTATGAAGGAGGAGGGCACACATTTTGTCCTTTTAAATGCATTTTTGTCAGTTCTGAACTCTTCTTACAGACAAATTGATTACCTATGGCCTGGCATGCTACACCAAACCAAGTGAGTAAAAGAAAACTATTACATGATAGAAGCTGATGTGCTTTTTATTGTTAGTATTCCGCTAAAAAAAGTGTAAACCAAAAGCGCCATACTGACTGGTTTTCTTTGTTCCATTTATTTTAATAATTTTTTGTAATTTGAAGAAAAAAAATAGATGTATTGCTGACACAGCACTTGGATGGTTTATTTGTTTTAATATGTACTTAAACTTCTTTAAAATGAAAATAATTTATAGCTGTTTTTCATTAGGTTATTGGTCACTAGCGTTACTGATCCAGCCCACTTCAAATCAAACCATGCTGTATGTGGCCTAAAAAAATAAATAATGCAGGACCCTTACACTATCATCTGATAATGAAATTTACATCAGTTGGGTCCTAGTGGACTAAAGGACCTGGAAAGTATAATCAAGGCTCAGGAATGCTTCATTTTCATCAACTGGTTCAAACCAGTCATCGAATGACTAGACTTTCCTGTAGAGTCACTACCTCTGAAACTGCATAACAGGAAGGGCCACAAAGGGCAAAACAGACGATTACCAGAATTACAGCTGCAAGACTCGACAAATGACATTCTACACACGACGTTACACAATAACTGTAAGTAATAATAGTCCCAACCCAGCCAATGTTGTCACAGAGGATACATTCATCTGACAGATGTGTAACTGAAAAAACATACGTCCACATTCCTCACTGGGATGTGGCTAAAAATACAGCAGCCGTTTAGCCACACCTTTACATTTTATGTTGTTTTGTTTTTAGTGGAACTAAAAATTACTTTTTGCTTATGTCCATCAGAACAAACTGAGATAGACCGAGGTTTACACCAAGATAGTGATGAAGTAGGACCATCTACAAATAAGACAGTGTTAACCACTTTTCTACATGGGAACTAAAAAAAAAACCTTTGGATGAATTCAATTCATTTCTACAGCAGGGACAACGGTGTAAATTAGGTTCCAATAAATTATTTTACTCCAAAAAAAAAAAGTCCCTGCTCAGGGAGCAGAACTTTCTCAAGGCCTGGTAAACTGAAGGTACAGTGCTAAACATTTCAAAATAGTCAAGTAGCATACTTGCAGCACTTGAGCCAATACGCCTCAGTTATTTCACAGTCATGTTCAAAAGTGCTGATTAAAAACAATCTGCTTACTTTGAAGATATAAGGCAGAAAGTATTGGTTACTGTGAGAGAATGCACTGGTTGTTGTTGGAGTTAGCAGGGAGGCATTAGCCAAAACAAAAGCAGAGAAATGAAAGAATTACTTTATTTTTCACAGCAGTTTTATTCTTAAGCACAGACAGGGACACACCTCCATATATACCTGCAGGACGGTGCCACATTGACCGACTTGGTGTGAACGTAACCTAGGAGCAAGTTTCATCCAGTCTGCTGTGGGTGCTCTGTGTGTGTGTTAATCACCCACTAAACAGACACAGTCCACAGCTCCAGTATAGACAGCGCAAACAGAACAGACAGCTGTGATGTAACTTGGTTGTTATTTTCTTACAAGAGCTGCGAAGATTAGGCAAATTAAGTCTGCCAAGTCATTTGCCTAACCTTCATAGCTCATAAAACAGCAGTAGAAATGCAGGTAAACAAAATTATTTGTTTATTCTAAAATTTCTGACTGTAAAATTCCTGGGTATATAAGGCGAAAAATTCACATATTTACACACGGCAGGGGCAAATTTTTAAAATCTTTTGTGTCATTAATTTAATGCTGGCTAAACGTTTAAACATCTGTGGTAAACAATAATAAAACATCTGTTTCAGCATCCAGTATAGATGCCATAACTGAAATTGATCACTGATTTAAACATCAGGTACAAGGCAAAGGTTTTGGCGGGACCTACAATTCAACACTGCTGATAATGAAGACAACATTAACCTTCAAAACAGCTATACGGTTACCTCCCATTCAAAAAGAAAGAGAAGCCCTCAGTCAGAACATACCAATAATGACAAAACACTGTAATCTCCCATGGTAAGGACAGAGTTTTTTCACTTTATGGTAAAGCAAAGCACCAGGCCTGTTAATCACATGACACAGAAACTGACAGCGGCCCAAACAACTTCAACAAGACCACATGGCATTTCTTTACATAGAGAAAGTCAAATTTAACTTACTTTGCATGAAGGAGCGGGTCGAAGGGTGGATGCTGTGCACCGTACACATGCTGAATGCTGAGGAGGTGAAAAACAGAAAGTGGAATGAATGAACTAATCGATAACTGGCTGGGAAGCTAGCCACGTTAGGTTTTGGCTATTCAAAACAATACCAGTTTAAACTGCAGGAATGTGACTACCTGGGACCCGAAGGACAATAATTTGTTGCACGACCTTGGCTACTCCTATTATGAAATAGTTACTGTGTCATTAGTTACAACTCTGCGACGGAGTACTGCTGAACTGTTAGCCACTGTTAGCAGCCTAGCTCTTAGCCAGCTAACAGTTACAAGGTGTCAAAAGCGTCTGCGAGACGCATTTAGCACAGATGTTGGTAAGTGACAAGAATGGAAATTGTGTGCAATAACGAAGTCCCACCAATGACATTAAAAGTTTGCGTTTGAAGCGCAACAGCGCAGCGTCAGCTGAGTGAAGCTAGCCCCGCTAAGCTAACCAGCAGGAGGGAACACGTCACTCACCTGCCGGGAACCTTCGCTGCGTTTCTTTTCCAGAACTGTTTTTTGTTTCCGTCGCTCGACATCTTCCCCCTGCAGTCCACTCAGTCCAGAACTCAAGCACCCCGACGCTGTCGTTATGTCTAAAACGTTAAATGTGTGTTTATTTACACCAGCTCCCCTCCTCCAAAACTCAGAAAGCTGCCATGTTGATACTGCCTAATCGGCAAGTAAACGCGATTGTGATTGGTTAGAAAGGCACTTCCTCACTGCGAGCCAATCACAAGTAAGATTTGGTGCTCGGTGGGGATTTTTTTTTCATACGGCGCTGACGTCATGCTCTACGAGCCTTCGCTGTGTTGACAGAAACTCGGAGCTGTCAGTCAAACAGAGACCCCCAGCATCAGGACCAGAGGGCGGGCATTCACCATAACCAGCAAGAATACATGAACGGGCTCACAGTTGAGCTTTTGGAGATTTAGAAGAGTTTATAAAAAATTCATACATTGTTTTTTTAGACAAAAATTTTAAATGAAGGCATGCTCATAGAGTCTTTTAATAAAAATCTGTAGTTTGTGTGCAATAACAACTGTTGATTGTAGGTTCTCACTGTCTATGAATTTCAGTCAGGTTTACTTTTTCAGCTTTCCAAAAACATGTACTTATCCTTCCTTTTAAGTTCTATCTTACTTTACACAGTCATTTGGTAAATGGGTGTCTTTGGTCTTATCAGATACATTATACAAAACAGAGACAAGAATCCCAAATTAAATCCCAGATTATGTGTCTCAGGTGCGTAGGCTGGAAGAATGGTGTGAATCTTGTTATGTGTTGATTAATGTGGACAAGACTAAAGATCTTGGCTTGAATTACACAGGCCCTATAACAGGTCTTTCACTTTCTGGTCAGTCCATAGATGTTGTTAATAGCTTCGAGTATCTTGGAACATATATTGATAAAATTGATTTCATCTACAGCAAAGCAAGTTAGAGACTATTTCTTATTAGTAAGTTAAGAGGCTTTGGAGTCAGCCAAAAGATTTTGGATATGTCAGCTTGATTGAAAGCATCCTTATGTTCAATATCTCAGTCTAGTATGGCTTCCTGACTGTCGCAAATAGGAAGAAACTGGACAGGACTGTTAGGACTGCTGGGAAAGAAAATCAGTGGTTGCCAACATACATCATTAAATACACTATATCACACTGATGTCTAAAGGAAAGCCCTGTCAGTTGTTGCTCAACTAGGACACCCTCTTTATTCTAATTTTGAAATAATGCCCTCAGAACAATGGTATATGATTTTTCCACAAGTATTTATAATTATAAAGTTTTTCTATTCTATTCTATGGTGGTAGAAGCTTTGGACAACATTATTTTGGGTCAAAGTCAAGTCTAAATCTACATCTTCAGAACTAACTGGTGACTCTAAACATACAGGTTTTATGTATTGGGAAGTCATTTTCCAAAGACCCTAGATAGGAGTTTGAAGATGGTTGATGAGTGTCTGAGACTTACTTCGAGAAGGATTTTGGAGGATAAATGCTTTAACTCAGCGTGCTCATATGTTTATGCTGGCAGATACTTTATTTGTTGGTCTGCTGAAATTGATAGCTTTAAAAGTGTGAGGTCTCACTCTGCCCTAATTTTCGTTTGTTTATTTATTTAATTTTTATTTAGATTCTCAGCATTAATAGATTGAAAATTTCCTTCACAGTGGCAGTGCTTGTTTTAGATTTTAACTGTCTATGAATATAACTCTTTCCCCCCATTTCGGGCATATCTACAAGAATATAGTTAGCACATTTTGTTTTATTTCAGTTTTTTTTTATTTCATTTGTAAAACATCAATCAAATGGTGACAAAAGATGCTGACATATAATTGACATTAAGCCTGCCATTCCGCTGTTTGCCGTATTATGAACGCACTGAATGGAAAGTCGACGCGTTTCATTTTTAACACTGAATGAGCCATCTGTCTCATACTCGATCTTTGTTCTAAGTTCCCCCTCTTTCTCCTCACAGCTCAGGCCGACCGGCACAAGCGCTCCAAACACCGCGGGCGCTCGGCACGCGTGGGCCGTAGCAAAGTTGGGATGAGGACTGCTGAGCGGCATAACTAGTGACACCTGGGATCGTAAATATGGAGAAACAACCGGCATTACTGTCATCGCAGCTTTTTCTGAAGCACGGGCAGGTGGAAGTTTTCCTGAATCCCAGTGTTTTGGCGTGGAAGGCAGTTGAGAAAAGCAGAAACCGGACCTCGGGAATTCCTGACTCAGGTAAGTCTGACATCCAGAGGGGGTGAAATTTGAGTAGTGTGAGTTTAATCTGCGAAAGCTGGCAGCTAAAGCTGGTCAAACAGAATAACGCATATTTAAAATGACAAGGGAACAAATAAATATAGATGTTTTTTTAGGGTGTAACATTTGCCTATTTTTTTTTCCAACTCGTTCCCTTCAGTAAATGAAACCATTGTTAAATATGTAAAAAAAAAGTGTAGCAGCTGTCTTTCCACTCTGCTCTCCCTTATCAGGAGCAGGCTCATGTTGAGTAAGCCACGGTGAGGGCATGTAGCTGCTGTAGTTCGAGTCCGTTCACTGACAGCTGCTGGTCACACAGGTGTTTTTTTTTAAAGTCGCAGGTAATCAGCAGCCTTTGTTTCTAATGTGCAACCTGCAGGGTTGACTGTTATTTCATATGCCCCCCTATGAAGGACTTCATTCATTAACTCCCTCATGAAATGGTCTAGCGAGTTCTTTGAAAACATCCACAGGGTCAGTTTATTTTAGAAAATAAAATAAGCTGTCAGTCAAGCTTGGTCACTATAACCTGGAGAGTTTCAGAAGGCAAAAGGAAGGCGAGCTCCACCCTCCACAAAAACTACATTTGCTGTTTTACATCACCACAGCCTCTTTATTCCAACTCCAGGCTGTCCAAACCAGAACTGGGCTGCACTTCGTCTTATCAAGTGCAGCTCTACAGTAGCGTTGTACTTGAAGAGTTTAAAGCAGGTGAAGTACAACACACCCATGAAATACTACAGATGTAAATAGAAAAACATAACCACATGCTGCCTTTTCAGCTGTGTGGATGGACTGTATAAAAGGATGGCAGTATACCCACAGTGCCCTCTTCCACTGCGTTGAAGAATAATGTGTAGAAGCCTAACAAACGTTGTTAGAACTTGGCAATAAACAATTTTTTGTAACCAAGCTGTAAAAATGTTTTTTTTTTTTGTTAAAGCTGTAAATTTGGGCCTTTTTATAAGAGAGTTTATGGGAAT
>VUQJ01011691.1:50921-61121 GCA_015108635.1 Andinoacara biseriatus
TAACTTACATCACTGCTTTCCAATTAGAGTACTGTTGTTTTAAAGTAGCCTCAGCGGGCTTGTTATCGTTGGTTCGCGTTATCACCTCTGTAAGTTTGTTTTGCAAAACGATGGTGGGGTGGGGGGGTAATGAATCGTTTTGCTTTCCGAGATCACATAATTTTCCCTCTGAGGTGCTCGCAAAGCAGTCAGATGCTAATTTGGATGTCTGTGATCACTGTTTGCAGCTTGCTGCAGTGACTATCACCCTGGTGACAGACACTGGCAGTCCCGTGGGTGATAGCACTGTGTCTTTGATACGCCATCGTACAAGTAAACAGCCACTAATCTCGGAGGAACAGAGTGGTGATTTGTGAAGTGCAACCGTCGCGTCTGTCACTTGCGACTTGCAGGCCACACGCGCATTTAATCGTAACAAGCAAATTTACAGTTAACCCAGTCAGCCTTCTATCTTTAGGACTTCCTCGTTCTGTTTTTGACCGTTACTTGGCCATGCTTAATTGCATTTTGAAGCAGAACACTTGCAGCCTTGGTAGATTACTGTCAGTGTGAAAGTTTCTATCTTGGCTCAATCAGTGGGGCTGAGAACGGTTGCCAAGACATCTGGATCTTAATGGAACCTCATCAGCATCACTATTGCTGTGTGACAAGCTTGGAGCTTAACCCCAGGACTCATAAAGACTTAGCAAAATGCACAAATTATTTCAAAACCACATACCTGATGGCGCAGAGATTATTTATTTGAGCTTGATTTGGAGCCTTCTGGACAAGCCAAACGGCAAACTGAAAGAGCATTTTCCCATCCCTTATCTCACTTGTACAAGTAAAGAGCTTGAGGCTTGTAGAATTGTCCAAACAAAATAAAATGTGTATTTGGAAATGTGGCAAAGCTGCAGCTGAATGCAGCATTACAGGTAAGTTACAGGAAACTACATTCCCTTCAGCACACGGTTTGTTCAGTTAAAAGTCTCAATGTCACATGGAGGAGTTTGAGTATTGCTGTGAAAGGAGAAGTTAAGCAAAAGCACAAATAGTCCAAAATCAAACCAATAACCTCTCACTTTTAAGGGATTAGTAGCTTTGACCGCTCGAGGCAGGGTGGTGAAAAAGGCTTTTTGCTAAAATCTCATCCAGCACCACTTGATTTCTTTTTTTCCTGCTAACTCACCATTTCCCTGCATCAACATGACAAATTTAATTCCAAGTAGAGTGCACTTAAATAAAAGTGAGTGCGGTTATTTGGAGCATACAGCACCGGCAGCTTGGAGCTCCGTGGTGTGGTTCAGTAGTGCAATGGATTACTACACATTTGGCAACCTAATATGGAATCCTGGAAACTATGTCAAGTTTTTAAAGGTTTTAAGTAGATAGTTGCTGACATCCAGCAATCAAAAGTTAGAAATGTGCAACATTTTTGCTGAATGAAACTTGTGAGCTCACTGTTGACCTTGGTAATGTTTTTTTTTTTTCTTTTCTTACAGAAGCCTTATGCTCAGTATTTTAGCCTCCTAGCACATATTTGATGTCTAGTTGAGCTTATGTAAGACTAGAGCAGGTAGGTCTGAGCCAGTTAGAAGTTATGTGTCCCGTCTCCTTCACACTCTACCAAAGTCCTTCTAGAAGCAAGTTGTGGCATTCTGCAGCCATCTTTAAATTTGAACAAATATTAATTTCTGTGTTCACTGGAACATAAAAACTCTACAAATAGAATCACTAATCAAACCTGATGAAAGTTTGCTGGCTTTGGCCCAAAGACAAGGCTATATAGATAATTTGACCTGGAAGTTACACTTCCACTTCCATCTGCCATTGTGGCAAAATATACATACATTGTAATTATATAATTATTTTATTTATTTATTTATTTTTGGTGAAGGTAATAATATCTGTGAATATAACCAGGGCCCTAGCTCACCTAAACCTACATTTGTCCAAAATTTTGCATGTGGAAAGAGTCAGTGGCTATTTCTGAGTGCCACAGAACAATTAACAGATCACAGACTGTATATGAAAGATGTAAATGTTGCAAGATCAACCTTTATTTTCTTCACTCTGCATTTTTAACCTAGAAAGCAGCACATTTGGATGACTTCTAAGTTAGTTTGCAGATTGCATCCATAAACTACAAATTTGCTTCCTGTACCTGACACCAAGCCACATTTTCAGATAATTGCACTGAAATGCTTTGGAAGACACCAACATGCTACAGCTGTAAATAAGAATGTGTTCCTAATCTGTCTGCCTGGTTAAATAAAAATAAATAAATAAAGGTCTAAATAAACATCACAAAGAGTCAAGAGATCCAGTTCAGTGACTCATACTGGGAGAGAGGAGGCCTCCAAAAGATCAGCTACCTCTGCCTGTGTTAGCACACCTGATAAAGGGCTATACCAATAACTGTAAGCCCTTAAAACATCCAAACAAGTGGGTCATACAGGCAAAATTGCCTATAGAAGACACCCCCCCCTTTTTTTTTTTGTACCAGCATGTAAAGATATTTTTATGGCTAATGTTAGGGGGGATTGGCTCAGTTTCAGAGCCAGCCTCAAGTGGCCATCAGAACTGCATCTTCCTCACTGGTGTCACGTTTTACTGTCTGAATGAATGACATCACGTGATCTAATCTGCTCTGATTTATGATCCTAAATGTGTTGATGTTGGTTTCAGATGGCAGCAGTGGCTGGAAGGTAATCCATGGAAAGTTTATTGCCATTAATGCAGCCAACATGAGCTGCGCTTGTCCCAGGAGTCCAAAAGGCCTGTCGCCCTTCGCTCACCTCGCCGATGGCAACGCAGACCTGATCCTGGTCAGGGAGTGTTCCCGCCTGGACTTCTTCAAACACCTTCTTCGACACACCAACACAGACGACCAGGTAGGAGCACGTAGCTGCCCTGTGTGCCATTAAATCTCAATGCACCTGCTATTACTGTACCTAACAGGTATGCAGTTCAGCTATGGTGTTTTTCCCTAATATGCCTAAACTGTAGATAAATTTTATATATGGATCATGCTGTGCAAAATATTACAGAATGGAAATGTGGAGGGAAAATGATTGCACTTTAGATGCAGCAGGAATAACAGAAGTGATCTTCAAATGGTGAAACAGACCTCTGTCAGTCATCGCACAGTGTACAGTGTAGTGTTCAACATGAAGCCTTTCCCAGTCTGTGCACAGATGCATTGAGTGGTGAGCCTGTAATCGAGTGAGCAGAAGGAAGAGTTTGCCCACTTGCTGTGCTAGCACCTCCCTTTGCTGACTCTGCTCAATTTCCTAACTCTGGTTCACTTTAGTTCAAATGCCTTAGCCCTTATGCCTTCCCACGTATCATAAATAACCTCCACCCTAGTCCAGAGGGGCACCGGTAATCGCTGCATCAGGGATATGCTGTATGTGAGAACAGGCTCATACCAGACTAATGCCCTCACTGGATAGTAGTAGTATTATCAGGGGAAGTCTGGTGATTAGTAATTATTACCTCAGGAAGGACCTCAGGAAGTTTATCCCATTCAGAGGGATCTTAAGTAATTTTATGTGCAGCAGCTGCCTTGGTAAAAGTGTGAATTTGCAGTGTTTTTAGCTAACGCTAACATCCTCAGGTGAGTTTTAATTCTAAGATTATCCTTTTCACTTGTGCGCCAACATTTAATGACAAAGAAACATATTACTCCTGTAATATGGTTTGATGAGATGATTTGATATATTTGCAGCTTTAAGCTTTACATTATACAGTGGCACATAAGGCAAACATTTCGATGACAAAGTCAGAGAAAATATTATTCAAGAGAGAGTGCAGAGGCGGTTGCAGTGAAATTATCAAGCCAAGGAAGAGATTTTGCTGCTCCGAGTGACATGAAGCATGTCTGCAGTCCCCAATTAAATATTTTACCATCCAGATGACTCAGTGAAATGTGCATGTAGAAAACAAAATTACCAACCTTCACTGGCAATGCTGCTGCATGTAGGAATTCAAATGAGTTTGCGGAGGATTTCCCCTGAATGCTATAACCCAAATGCTGAGAATCAAAAGACGGATATTAGGACACAGTTTGTTTGGTTCTGTTTATCTATTACTTCTGATTGGTTTAGGTCTAATTAGTAAATGGTACAATGATCTTTGATGGTCCCAATTTATGAGGTCATTCATTGTTGCTGTTTTCAGCATGTAAACAAATGAATATTTCTTTACTAATCAGCAACTATTAGTTACAATCTAATGCCATTTTCTTTTGGTTTTTAGAACATTCAATTATTGAACACTGTTTCTGTTCAATGTATGAACAGAATTCTGGAAACTAGCCATCATAATAATTATCATCAGGGCAAGGCAAATAAGAGTAAGATCCTAGTGTGAAGCTGGACATCATTGTGGCTGCAAATTCTGCTAAACGTTAGCATGTTGGCTCTGGCTGTCCGCGCGTCTTAGCCTGCTAGCCTCATAGGCTAGCATTGCTGTTTTTAAATCCTGCTTTTCATCACACGCACATATAGTTGTCGCAGCGCTGCAACGAAAAAAAACAGAGGCCGTCTCATTAACTGCTCTCCAGGAATCACAGCTGTCGGAATGTGGTATTGGCAATGAAAAGTCCTGACGTGCTGCATCTCTAGGCTGTCTTTGACGCTTTTCACAGAGTTAGACAAGTATGAGTAGGGTGA
Source organism: Andinoacara biseriatus (assembly GCA_015108635.1). Taxonomy (NCBI): domain Eukaryota; kingdom Metazoa; phylum Chordata; class Actinopteri; order Cichliformes; family Cichlidae; genus Andinoacara; species Andinoacara biseriatus. The sequence continues at coordinate 55,577 of VUQJ01011691.1, forward strand.
TCGGGACTGTGCATCAGAGTTCAGCTAATATCAGCATCACTGTCCAGTCAAGCAGAGAGAAACAAGGAGTGAGAAGCCACTAAGCGTATTCATGGCCTTGTCAGAAAGCCTTTTAGGCAGACCATCCAGCATGAATGCAAAGCGGCCGCAGTCATAAAGCGGGTCTGATGTGAAATAAATGGCTTTCACTCCACTTTCAGGATGAGAGAGGGTCAGAAGGAGAGGGAGGAAGGTACGGAAAGAAAGCAAGTACAAACAGAAGAGTTTAGAGAGAAATTGGCCCCCTGTGAAGTTAAAGAAAATGGAGTGCGGACAGAGCTGAACCTTTCTGCAACACTGACCAAGATGAAAGGGGAATTTGACAAAATAATTTATTTTCATCTCTCTCTCTTCTTCCCTTCACTCCTTCAATATTTGTATAGTTTTTATGCACTTCCATGTTATCTGACCCGCATCGCTCCTTCTTTCTTGTTTACAGCAGCTCCTGTAGAAAGAGGGAAAAAATAAATCCTATGTGTTGATTTTCTTTTGCTTTAAAATCAGGCAGATTCTGTAAGAAATAGGAAAAATGAACTTTTTAATCTCACACACACACACCAGAAGCCTGCGAACTAAATTGTGAGCGAAGAATCATTTAAATATAATTTTCCAGGAAAATGGGAATTTCCTGATCATTTTATTTTAGTTTAGTTTAGTTCAAATTGAGGCATTTTAAGGAAACATGAATTTTTGGGAGACCAAAAATGCCCTCCCCTTAGCCCTTACACTGTTCAAATCAAATTTGACCTGTTTTGATATTTGACAGCAGTTGAAATACCCAAAATATTATTCTTTTAGCTGGAAATCTTTCCTAAAGTAATCCAAAAATACAGAAAAATTCAAATATTTTATATTGTTATTTACGTGTTGCAAATTTCATATTGAGGCTGTTCCGGGACAAATTTGACCAGTATCTGTTGAGATGGATTTTAGATCCAATAGTGTGGCTCAAATCAAGGAAAACTGGTATTGGGGACTCTTGAAACTCTGAAACTATTCATGCCGTGTGTGTGTGTTTTATGGGACAGTGGTGACCGAATTCAAGGGAGACCTTGATGAGGCCCTGAGGACTGTGTTCCCAACACATTTATCCAGGTACCCGCTGGAATTTGAAGGATCATGTGCATCATGATTTTATCACAGGCAATTATTTTCTTACTCACCCTTGCATCTTACATGCAAAAGTGGGGCGGTCCATCATAATGAGTTGAAGAGAGCAACATTGTATCGCGCTTATTTACAAGCCTCTGCTGCAAAGACTCCCTGCTTACCTCTGCTTCTTGATTGAATTTAAGCACAGTACTTACAATGTCAGGTCACGGGACACTTTAATATTAGCTGTACCGTCTCCTTATTAATAGAATGATCTACAAAAAAACCCATCAATCTCTGATGTCACTGGAACATTTTATGATCCTGTGATTATGATTTATGGTTTTATGATCATGTTTTTTCTGTGCCTGGCTATCTCAATTTACCATGTGAAAAGGGTCATAATGAGGTCATGCAGAGGTCAGAGGGTGCCTTGAGAGAAGGTGCTGTAACACAGACACAAGAGGTGTGTGTACCTGTAAGTAAATAGTTAGTAAAAACTAACAAATTAGAATCAAGTTTTTCTAAAATAACTGGGATTAAAAAGAGGTATCCTAATATTATAATAGCACCAAACATGTGGAAGCCCCCCCCCCCACACACACACAGGTCTCTTATCACCACTTTGAATGACCACACAAATTTTCAATAAGCATTTTTTTAATGTTTGGTGCTCTGAATTAATATTGATATTTATAGACAGGAGTTATGAGGTTTTTTTTTAATTATATCGCAGTAAGAACAGTGCTGAACAGTTGTAAAGGTTATACATGGTTATGTAATAAATCCCAACAGCTCCAGAATGTGGGGGCCCAAAATTCTTCACTTCCAATAAAATACTTATAAATCATTATGGCTGCTATGTTATCATGTCTTAGGTAAAACAGGGCGTGGTGTTGTTTGATAGTAGATGGTTCTAAAAGCTAAAATGATCCTCTTGCTGTTCTGTGAAACATTAAGGATTAACCATCCATTTATTAATGTCAGATAGGCTATTTATACATTCTGTAGAGATCTGTAGTTCAAAATTTGGTGCAGGCATTTATTATGAGGGAATTCTAATACTGTGAAGGCATTAAATATGAACAGTATGTAAGGGTTAAACCCAAAATGACAGAGGGAGAGATGAAATGAAGAATTTAATAAGCCCAAAGGAGTACTTTTTTAAATACTGGAGCTTCCTTTTCTGGCACTAAAATCTTCACTTTTCTAAAATGCTGTTTTAGATCAACAGAGTTCAGTACGTCTTATTTCCTTTTAAGTCTCTGATTGAAGCCGCCTCATGGAGTCACGGATAACACTTTCTTCCAATGACAAGTAACTTAGTTGAGCACAAAAACAAAGATGAGTCTTGTGTCGCCTCTCAGGCAGCTGTCCTGCTCCCTTTGAAACTTTTCAAACGATTCAGGAGCGTAACCTCTTCACCAGCTGTGGGAACACCTGTTCCTTCATTTATTTATCTGTCCACTCCCACCCACCCCCCCTCATCCATCTCTGCCTTCCTTCCCCCAGTTTGACCACTCCTTTGTAGAGGTCCACCGAGTGAGGAAGTTTCGCTTCCAGCCGCAGCGCCACGAGCTGGTTTCACTGGAAGACCCGATTGAACCTCCAACAAAGACGGGCTACAGCACCACTCTGGGCCGCTGGACCTGCGATGGGGAGCTCCTGTCTGACGTTCCCATTCAAGTCAGGTAGCTAACAACGGGATCATCTGTGAATGTGCGGTCAATTGTGAGAAGTCCAGTTGCCTTTATTTCAAGTACTAAAGATGGTATTCTCTACTTAGATGTATATTTGCATACTCATATAAACTCTTCTGGGTGATTTATAGAAAAATGTGGTGGCTGCAGTGCCCACATGCAATTGTTTGGAAAGTTAGACTGAGGTGTAAAGGGAAAAAAATCTCAAACTTGGGGAAACTAACACTGTAAAAACAATAAAATGCATTTTTATTTAAGTGTCATGATGAATGTTTTGCACATATATTGGACATTTTAATGCTTTTAAACTCTATTTTGCCTGGTAAAGAGGGGCAAACCTCAATAACTTTTTTTCCCTGTTTTATGAAGCTTGTCACTGAAAATGAACTCTCTGTGGCGGAGTGGTAAAGATGGGCTATATCACTCCCAGCATAGATGAGAACTGGCAAATGATTCTGAATTGAAGCACATAATATTGTAGGAGCAGTATAATGGAAGAAGTATTGAAATACTTGCAGAGCTCATACTGTACCTATTGCATCAGCATGGTCGGATATTTGTGGTAAAGACTTTCCTTTTGGGTATTAAGCTGTAATCTTAGCTTAAATTGCTCCAAATGTTCCTGAGTATTATGTCTTAAAGCCTAAGTAGAAACAGATTATGTTCTGTATGCCTGACAGCTCTATATTCACAGTGCGCTTAAGTAAAACTCAGATGTACAACTTTTAGCCACTGCTTTGATCTACACTGAAATCACAGGAAGAAGCCTGTGGACTTGGGTGACCGTGACTTTTCCTTGTGTGCCACCACCATGGAATTGACATTCATGGCTTTGAAACACCTAGTGTACTCAGTAGATTGCAGTGACATTTGTGTTCCTCAGCAGATTAATCCTAATGACTTTGGTGACCACTGGACTTTTGTTTTTAGTGCTAATTGTTAAACATTTGCATGCTTATAATGTATGCCAGAAGAGACCAGCAGACTGATGACCTATGAATGGTAAAAAATATATTTTTTATTTTAATATATATTTTATAAATAAAAATGGTAAAAAATATATATTTTATTTTAAAATATATTTTATAAATAAAAATCCAGCAATTTATATGATAGGTTAGATGGTTAGATTATATGATAGGTTACATGAAATAATCAGAGAGATAAACTAATCCCAACTTTAAGCAGAGCAACTGAAGTGTCTACCAGTGTGAATAAGGAATATATCGGATATTACTAGGTATACAAAAGGGTTACTTAAGCAACTACAGCCTGAAATATCGACTGAAGAGCAGCTGCCATCAACAAAGTGATGAGCCACAAGTGAATTGCTTGTGCAAACTGGGTTTAAGATGGTTAACATGGACCTTAGACCCCAGCCCACAGACCTAGAGACCAGTTGGCAACCGTCTAGCAACCACCAGTAGTGGGAGATACAAAGTTGCACCTTTTTTGAAACAAGTTGGTTGCAGCACTTTTTAAAGTTTCACTACATGGTGAAACTTGGTGAATGTGAAAACAAGGGTGAATTGCAGACATCGGCATCTTTCATGGAAACTATAGGCAACCGCGGCAATGTGCTTTTTGGTGCACCCCCCTCGTTGCAAACGATTTCACAGGGAGTCAGCCAGCAACCACTCCCCAACCGGTTGGGGAATACATATTTACCTAATGACCAGAGGTTACCAGGAGGTCACTGATTGGGCTCTTGTCTTATCTAATCTAATTCTTAACCTCTTGGTACCCACAAGATCATCAGTGACCCATCTAGAGTTTAGGGAAGGATTGAGTTAAATTCCACAAGTTTTTACAGAATTTTTGTCTGTGTGAAAGGAGAGGTTTTTAGAGAGAAACTATATTGCCCACATTAATGCATGAGACTATATTTGAAAGGCAGTATTTTATAGTTTGTAAAAATTGGCCTGTTTACCATGTGGCTAACTCAAAATAGGTTTCCAGTGGTGTGGTGGATATCAAGGAGCTATATTAAAAAAAATATTTAAAAAAGAAATATAGAGCATTTAAAGATCTAACAGCAACCACAAGAGTCCACATGTTGCTAAAGTGTCAATATAAAAGAAGAGCTGGTGATAAAGAAGTCCTCCTACGTGGCTAGACAGAAATGAGAGCAGCAGTGCCATTAGCACCACTAGTGTCCAATAGTTTCTGGTCAGGAGACTCTTTCACTGTTCCCCGCTGTACAATCTTGGCAACTCGATAGAATTAGGCCCCCTCATTATTCTGGCCCTGTCCACACTTCAGCTTTCCCCACTATCCGATCTCTATACAGCCGGCGTGGCACCGCTTGACGCATCATTTATTTCATGCTCCATTGTACTTTGCCAATGATGCATGGCGCTGTAATGTTGCTAATTTAACGGCCCTCCCCATGTTAAAAGGCTACTCCCCTTTAATTAAAGCAGAAGTCCATCCTTTTATTGCCTCTTCCTCGCCGCTAATCGTTCTCGGAGTGAACCAGCAAGAGTGCCGCTTGTATAATAAATGGTAATAGTCTGGGCACAACGGGAAAAAAGTTGGAGAGAAAGAGTGAGATGTAGAAACTACAGCTTTAGAAAAAGTGAAACTTAAGGCATCACTATGATTAAGCTAAGATAGCTGTGTAATTATAACATGAAGATACCTCTTTCTTGATTATAGAGTTATTGAACTTTTAGTGTTTTTTTTTTTTTTTTTTTTTTTTATTTGAATAAAAT
>VUQJ01011700.1:16037-29314 GCA_015108635.1 Andinoacara biseriatus
TGATGAAAATATAACAGTGACTATATTAACAGCAATTTGTTCAAATCTTATTTACAAATGAACATCCCCAATTACAGAACTGTTGCTTTAAACTTTTTCAGAGCAAAACAACAATTCAGAATCATACAATGACTTGCATATATATGTATATATAAATATAAATATATCGCCTCTGATGACAATTTAGTACTTTACAAAATACACAAGAAAACAGTTCCTGGTAGAAACTGCAAACTTTTCCGCCACTTGACGCAAAAACACACCACTGAGTACAAACCATTGCCATTTATATTTATTACTTGTGCAATTTATAGCCTGTTCATATTTATATGTTACAGTGAAAAAAGGGAGCGCTGTCAAACAGAATTTTGTTGCATAAAAAATGTGCAATGACAATAAAGAATTTCTTTCTGATATAAACGGTCTACGAAGGTACCCAAGGAGGGGATACTAGCAACTGGTGATGTGCGACCGAAAAATAAACACAAGACTCCCATGCAGTGCGCCATGTGACAAGGGTGGATAGAAATTATTGATGCAGTTACATTGTGGAAAAGCAGGGCTTTAAGCAACTGGTTAAAAAGCTCAACCCAAGTTACAACATCCAAAGTAGAAACTATTTTTCTTTATTTCAGTTTTATTATACTGTTACTGTTAAGCTAAAGTGTTAAGCAGTTATATAATAGTTTTACTTCCAGGCAAAACGCTACTTCAGTGCTTACATTTGATTTATGCTGTGTCACTACTATTGCACTATAATGGTGCCGCCTGTGGTAACAGATTCACACTTTCAATTAGGTCGTCTGTCATCACTGACAGTAACTCAGTGAAAAAGAAGGATGGAAAATGACCTTCATTTTGTTTGCACTAATAAATGCTGCCGCCTGCAAGCTGAAATCACGGATAAAGTGTTGTTCAGTAATTCTTTTTTTCTATATTGTCATAAATATCATGTTTGTAAATTTCCTCAAAATATCGTGATATAATTTTGAGGCTATATCATTCACTCCTACTCTGGTGTTTTTAGAAACACAAATAAGTGGCTTACGCATTCAAGTCAGAGAGTACAGTCTTAGGTACAGTGAGTGTGTATCTAAGTGTGTAAAGAAGCAAGTACTGCAAATAGCATGTGTCAAAGTTAACAAAGTAAGTGTATGTTTAAAGTTAAAGGCTCAGTTCCCAGCAAACATCATGTGTGTACATTTTTTAGTTGGTGTGTGTTTCTGTTACAGCATAGGACCAACCTGGCTCTATAACTCGTACCATCCATATTACTGAATATACACTAGATTACCAAAAGTATTCACTCATCCAATCACTTCTATGGCCACAGGTGTATAAACCAAGCACCTAGGCATGCAGACTGCCTCTACAAACATTTGTTTAGAATGGGTGCCTCTCAGGAACTCAGTGAATTCCAGTGTGGTACTGTGATAGGATGCCACCTGTGTAACAAGTCCAGTTGTAAACTTTCCTCGCTACTAAATATTCCACAGTCAGCTGTTAGTGGCATTATAACAAAGTGGAAGCGATATGGAATGACATGTACTCAGCTACGAGGTGGTAGGTGACATAAAAATGACAGAGCGGGGTCAGCAGATGCTGTGGCCCATAATGCTCAAAGGTTGCCAACTTTCTGCAGATAACGCTTCTCCATCTGGCAATCCAACAAGGACAACGGTACTTGTCTGACTGCATTGTGCCAAGCGTAAAGTTTGGTGGAGGGAGATTATGGTGTGGGGTTACTTTTCAGGAGTTGAGCTTGGCCCCTTAGTTCCAGTGAAAGGAACTCATTTAGACAATTTCATGCTCCCAACTTTGTGGGAACAGTTTGGGAATGGCTCCTTCCTGTTCCAACTTGACTGTGCACCAGTGCACTAAGAAAGATCCATAAAGACATGGATGAGCAAGTTTGGTGTGGAAGAACTTGACTGGCCTGCACAGAGTCCTGGCCTCAACCCAACAGAACACCTTTGAGATGAATTAGAGTGGAGACTGTGAGCCAGGCCTTCTCGTCCAACATCAGCGTCTGACCTCAATGCGCTTCTGGAATAATGGTCAAAACTTCCCATAAATATTCCTAAACCTTGTGGAAAGACTTCCTAGAAGAGTTTAGGCTGTTATGGCTGCAAAGGGTGGGGCGACATCATATTAAACTCTATGGATTAAGAATGGGATGTCACACAAGTTCATATATGTGCAAGGGCAGGCGAGCAAATACTTTTGGCAATATAGTGTATTTATATATCTGTGGTTTTGGCTTTGAATAGAAGTCTGTGATTTACCAGTGAGCGTTCGAATGAATTTCATACCTGCATGCGGTTTTCTCAAGTGAGAAGGTCTGGGTTCATGGCAGCCACAGAAGCTTCCTCTTTCTTGAAAAGAGCGCGTGTTTCTAGCCCTCCTTTCCGACTGCTCAGGGTTGGAGTGGCAGCCCTCACTGCGTACAACACACGCCTCACTCTCACTTGTGGTCTCTGTGTGGTAACCTGTCTTCCTGTCATGGTCTAACTCCTCCCTCTTGTTGTCCGCTGACAACTCTTTCCTCGCTTCCTTCCTTTCCTCCTCCCTCTCCTTCCTCTCCTCCAGTGATTGTTCCTGCAGAGGTAGGCAGGGCACAGCTGTCTCTGGCTCTGAGAGGGAAATGGCAGTTTCATAGTCTGTGTTGTTGGCTGTGCTGGTGTCCGGGAGTAAGGGTTTTTCAGTGCTCGACTGTGCAGGAGTGAAGAAAACCTGAGGAGAGGACATTTTATTGAGTATGTGCAAAGATACGATTTTTCACCAGCAAGCTAATGAAGCAAAAAGCTAACAGTTTATAGAGAGAAGATCACCATTCAGCTAGCACTTCCAAGGTGGATGTTTGTGTTCTCAGGCATCAAAGTGTGCATGTTTAGACAGCAAAATAATGCACTCTTTACTCCTCTAGAGCCATAAAGCAAAGTAAATGGTTTCACTTTTTGAAGTTCCCTCAGCTGACAGTAAAACAGAATATCTTTGAATAAATGCTTTCAAAGAAGAAACGTGAGCATAAAGGTGTGAAATACAAAGGGCAGAATTCAGACATGCACTAGTCTTCTTTTTCATGCCTAAGCTCTTTCAATAAAAGGGCTTTTTTTATGCCTGGTGCTCAACTTTTATTCCATATTTCACAGACTCAAAACAGTGGTCACAAATACTCCTTTGTGCTTGTTGTTGTTTTTGCACTCAACAGTAACTGCAGTTGTATTGTGAATTATTGTGGTGCATTTTTAATGTTAAACTGTTATTTCATGTTGATACTAACAATTATATAGCTTAAAACACACTCGTACATTAGTGGTACACCCCATGGGTTATATGTTATGCTTAAGTTCCCTCTTCTTTTTTCTTTCTTTTTTTTATTCTTCTTCTTATTAAATTTTTTCTTATTATTAATTTTTTCCATCAATCATTTACATTTTTTTCTTTAACTTAATCTTTTCTTATAAGTCTATAAGTCTATGCTGGTTAACCCAATTTGATTTTGAAGCTTCTTTGATGAAATAAGCATGCTACCTGGGATGTAGAGACAGCCACACTGAAGTTCTCTGGAACAGGTGGATGGTCAGGTGGAGCAGTTTCCGTATCCACCTCTGGCACAGAGACTGGTTCTGGGCCTAAACCCGATCCGGGGCTGGGAGCTGGCAGCGCATCTACTTCAGATACAGAGTCTTCAGTGATCGGAATGAACTCCGAAGGAGTGATTGCTGTGGTTCGATCCTCTGATATCATAGGGGACTGGAGCGAGCTCTCACCACCAGCGCCAAGTTCACCAGGCCAGGATCCTGGAGTGAGCCCTCCTGCCCCTGGAGTGATGGTAGTGGTGGTGCTGGGAGGCTCCAGATTCACTTCAGGTGGTCTGTGATGATCAGATGTCCGGGAGAAGCGTTGGTGAGCTGAGAAAGACTTGGGCAGCAGTTGTTTCTTCTGGCGTGATGACCGTTTGTTGTTATTACTGCCACCACTGTAGTCGTCAAGGATCCCAGAATCATCGCCTTCATTGGTACCCGAGCTGCTGATGCAGTTGATGAACACATTTCGATTGGTCGTAGAGGAGGACGATGAAGCCTTGTCAAAGTCCTCAGTCTGAGAGCGTGTAATTTTCTTTTGCCTGTGGCTGCCAAATCCAAATGAGTGGCGTGACTTGGGCCGTCCACCACCATCACTGAACCCTGTTGACACTGACGTTGTTATTGTCTGCTGATTATTTCCGTTCGCATCAGTGCCCTGCGTCAGCGGCGGTGTGAGGTTGAGGTTGATAGGCTGGACACGTGGATCGCTGTTCCGTTTAGATGCGAAACTGAGAGATGGCGTGCGGAACAGGCTCCGGCGTTTCCCAGTGCTGCCAGAGCTGGAGTTGGTGCTGGAAGGTGAGGAAGTATGGACACCATTTCCCACTCCGCCTGAAGATGGAGAGGAGGGAAGGGACTCCTGCCTCTTACTGCTGCTGCGGCGGAAGATTGGCAGGCGGGAAACAAGCGTGGATCGCCGTGAGCCTGATTCACCCATTTAAAAGCTGATGCAGTGGGCCACTCTGAGAGAAGAAACAGAAGAAACATTTAATAAATCTACCATTCACCAACAACTAAATATATACAGCACACACCACTTCTTTTGAGCTGCCTAACCCTTATGTGGCACCTAAGAACTCTCAAAGTCCCATCCACAAACCCTTCCAGCACAATTTTATTTAAAAAAAAAAAAGTTTCAATGCACTGACTATTTAAGGTGAGAAATTTCACATTCAGGGCTCACATTTCCCACTCTCAACATTCCTGCTGCATCTTTATGCTGCATATCACCCATTCTGATGTGAAAAAAAAGTGTCATATTTAAGAGATTTTTCCCCGATCGGGCTTGTGCATTGATTCCTTAAAGAAAAATAGCGTTGCTTACACAATTTCTGCCTGTGAAGTTTCTCTGATGGAAAAATTTCATAAAACATTTGCTTCAGAAGAGCTCAAAAGGGGCAAAAACAGAATCTCATTTCATATTTATTCCATACAAATAAAGTGGTTATCAAGTCTGTATATACCGGCACATTGAAGAGGCTTAGCTACGCTGTACTTCTGTTTATTGTACATCAGTACATGAGAACAAAGACGGATTTAACACTCTCACAAAGATGTGAAATCTCACAGGAGAGGAAAAATTTTTCATTCGGTAAACTAGGTATTCTGGCCAAACATTACTCCTTGCCAGTAAAAGGCCTTTTTGTCTGCCGGTCGATGTTCATCTGTTGAGTTCAGTGTTCAATTCAGTGCTGGCTAAATGTTTAAAGATAGGAGAGGTGAAGTGCTGAAAGACTTTAAAATAGTTAAATTACTTTTTTATAATGAGGATTTCTTTGTTTCGCTCTCACAAAAAAAGGAGGGATTAAACAAACAAGAAATCCAAAAGAATAACATCTGTATTGGCATCAGCTACTGGACAAATTGGGCTTTAAAAAATAAATAAATAAATAAATATCAGCCGAGAGCTTCACTTTTAGCGCATACCTACTTTAAGCTCGTCTGGTGTGTCCCACATGGAGTGAAACAGTATTATCCGTATAAAAACACAAAATCTAGTCAGGAAAAAAAAAACTTCAGCCCCCCCCCGCCCAAAAAAAAAATTTTTTTCAGTTTTAACATCATGTAGAAAAAACAAGTCTACACATGAATAAGATTGTATCTGCTATGAGACCTGGAGGGTTGATTTCTGTGTAACATGTCACACATTACAATTAACGTTTACTTGACAACTAAATTGTGCAGACGCGAGTAACCCACAGGGAGAGCCAGACAGACAGAGGCTGGAAGGAAGTGAAGGAGAGAGAGTAAAAAAAACATCCGTGTAATAGCCATTTCGGCTTTTTGTATGGATGTACCAGAAAAAAGAGCTGCACCTCATTTTAGCACATGGTTACTTATTTAAAAAGGTACAGTAAGTAATTTGTGAGGTTATTTAATAGAAAAGAAGAATGCTGTACTCCTAACTATACATTTATTAGTGTGTAATTACATCTTACAACAAATTAATGTGTTCTTGTAAATTAGAAATAATCCATTAAAATTACATAGGTTTGGTTTGTGGAAGCCACCATGTTGCTCCGCCATCTTGAATGCGGTGGCCAAGTTGGACATCATTGTTCCACCTAATTGCGTTTTATATACGTGGCTAGAGACCGGCCACAAACGCACAAACGCCTTATACATTACTTTTAATTTAAAGATCACAAATAGCTCTTTCAAATTATGTATGACCATTTAACATTTGCACATGTATATTTTTATCATCTTGCTCTCTTGTTCTCTTCCACCACTGCTCTCTCTCCTCTCATTTCCTCCTCATCCTCTTCCTCCTAACCTCAAGCCTTATCTTCTGAACTAAAGTCAGGGCTCTGAAAGACAAAAATAAGCTTATTTATTCCTGATATTGTTGCAATTACTTACTGTCAGCAGATTAGACATGTGACCCTCCTGTCTCCAGACAGTTTGAAAATGAGCCAGCTAAACACCAACAATAGCTGTTCATAAGTTAATATTATGCCAGCTAATGTTAGGCTTGAGTGTCCTAAAAATCACAGTTTCCCTCTGATAAACAGTTTGATTACATTCTCACATTGTATGAGAGATTATTCACTAAGTGTCTGAGTCCAACAATATTAGATCCACTTCAAAAAAGGTTTCACTAATGTCCACTACCAACAGATAACAGTGGCAAAAACAGCAGCACTTACTGAGAGAAAAGTTCAGGATATCCTTAAAAACTCTCTTCAGTATCGCTGTCATTGATAAGAAATGAGCTTCTCTCAATCATCCACTCATATCGGACTCATATCACCAAGTTTTACAGCCTCCTCCAGAGGAAATAGATGCGGACAGATATTGACAGCTGAGGTAACCAGATTGGCAGCCTACCACTCACTACAGATCCACTGAGGCCAGACTCATATGTCCTACAGCTGCCACTAGCATTATTCCTTTGAATCGGGAGGGGTAAGAAAACAAAATTCAGTTGACTGCAATCTGCAACCTACGGACATCTAGAGGTGATATTTTACACACTGCACGTTTAAGTGTTTGCAGCAGTGCATATTATTTATACATAAAAACAGCTCATTCTTAAATAGTACTTAATATGCTGTTCTCACAAGCACTATTAAATCAGCTACTGACTGAAAGCAACACATGCAAAAGAACAAAATAAGAAGCACCTGAATTTTGGAAAAATATAACAGCACAAAAAGTCATGACCCACCTTAACTTGCTGGCCTTGCTCACGTGCACTGCTTTTTGAGAATAGAAAATTAGAGCATCAGCCTACAGCAATGTTCCTTACACGATCTTACAATGAGTCTGAGAAAACACAATGCAAGGAAGGTTATAGCCACACTGCTAGTAAAGGAACTGACTAAAGTTCCCCTTTTTGAGTCATAAAGGAAGGAATTCATTTCAGTAAATACTCCGGTCATTGGTTTTTGCACTCAGTAAAACTAACAGTGACTATGCAGTCCCTGCAACATTGAAGAGCCGACCTCTCTAAGAGCTCCTGAAGTGTTTTGTTTTCAATCTCTGCCTAATAAGCTTACATTAACACTCTCCACTCTGAAGTGGCTTATTATTAGTGTCACCTAACTGAAAGTAAATGTGATGCAGATTTTCATTAAAAATTAACTCAATGCAATATATAAAACAGAAGAGGAGGAGACAAAGGAAGTCAATAAATAGTACTGCCGCAACATAGCAAACAATGACATGATATTCGCACAAAACTATTTGGCTAAGTCGGTCCTCGATCACTTCAAGCCATCTGTGCAAGTCAAGACAGTGCAGGTCACAAGTCGTATTAAACATTTCCTTCTCAGACTAGCCAACAGTTTAGCAGCTTTGGGTTTTCAACCCACCACACAGTCATTTGACCTGTTTATAGCACTCTGGTCTAACCGATTAAGACAACCAATTAGACAGATTAAATCAGATTGAGAACGTCTCTCTCATTTAACAATGAGGGCAAATAACAACCTGATGCCAGGCTTTATGAGGCTAAATGTCAAATATACACTCACTCTTTACTGCCTTTTGAAGCATTATTGAATTGTAATCGTGCTGTCAACTAGAATCTAATACAAAATTACAGTACAGGTTAAAATGTATAAAAAGAGCTAAAAGAAAGGCAGTACTGTGCTCAAACGTTTGCCTGACTTCCTCACTGCTCAGTAACTGCACATGGAGTGAGACTACCTGCATTAGAGAAGCAAAACTTCACCTAATCTGAGTTCCCTTTTGCTTTGTAATTAGTGTCAGAGCTGATGAGCTGAATGCAAAGTGTTTGTTTTGCTGTGAGCTGTACTGACTTCCATATAGCTGTCCGCCGAAATGAAGAATTAAATGAATTGGAGAAGCAAGATTTCTAAGCAGGTTTCCAGATCCATAGCTCCAATTTTCCCATATTAAAAACATGCTGGGTTAAATTTTGTAGCTTTCAAGAAGGTGTGAGGTTACACCTGGAGCTGGCCCACGGCCAGTGCACAGTGCCTGCTTCCTGCTTAAAGGCTGCGTATTCTCAGGAAGGGCTTAATACAGAAAAGGAGTTTCCCTACAGGTAACAATTATATCAACATTGTTATCCTCTAATAAACAAGAACGAGGTATGAGGTATTTATTCATACAATGAGGTATTTATTCATACACCGTTCTATGTTTTTTGCTGTCTTATCGAAACACCCTGCAAACTTGAGTCAACAATAGTTAATAATCAGTAGACTATTGCCCCAAAAAACAGCCTCCCATTGCAGGGTAATTTTATACTGATAGATGAGTATCTGCCAGTTTGAAAAAATAGGTGTGTTAGGGTGTGAATAAATGGGTGTTTCCTATGAAACAGGTTCTGGATAAGATCATTTTCAAAACCTTAACTACATGTTACAGTTATTGCAAACCATACTCTTCTATTCCATGTAATCAAAGGTTGCAGAGGAAGAGTAATGTGTGAAAAGTGTATGTTTTTATAGAAGCAGTAAGCTGGCTGCAATGATGTCAAAGACAATGTTGACAAAGAAAGGTATTCCGATATTTTTAAGCAAATACCTCCATGCTAAGACATATAAAAATACTATAGAACGTGGCAATATATCCAAGGTGATAACTAGTCTTTTATCAGTCAGTGTTAAAAGAATCTCATCTAGCTCCTGATTCCTCTGTCTGATTGTGTTGATAATATTTAATAAAATGCGCAGCAGGCACATATCTCTTTCACACAAGCCAGGGCATGTGGACAAAACAAAAAGCAATCATAAGCAATGGGATGCCAAGTTAACTATAGATTGAACTGAGAATTGTAATTCATCACCATTACTACAGTGAATGGATGATAAATAAAGTGCAGTCTGCAAACATATCCTAATATAAATTAAGCAACAAGTTACATAAACATCATCATGACATTTGGAGAGTATATGTGTAAATAGGGACACGTATTAGCACAATGTACTGCATACTCAATCAAGCATACAGTTAGCTCTTCAAAGCAAATTAATTTTTTAAAAATTACAGCACAAAGAATATGAGAGAAAAACAAGCTAAACATAGGAAAACGCAAGCAGATAGTACTAACACATGAGAAAACATGGTGGATCAGTGCTTAGAACTGTTTTCTCACAGAAAGTAGGTCCCGGGATTGAATCTGTGTGGAGTGTGCATGTTCTCCCTGTGTCCACATGGATTCTCTCCGGGTAGTCCGACTTCCTCCACAGTCCAAAAACATGCACTTGGTAAAGTTAAGTTAATTTGTGACTCAAAATTTCCCAAAGGTGTGAATGTGAGTGTTAATGTTGTCTAACTCTCTGTGTTGGTCCTGCAACAGGCTGGTGACCTGTCCAAGGTGTACCCTGTCTCTTGCACTGTGGAAGCTGGAAGAGGCTCCAGCCCCACCATGACCCTGATTTGGATAAGTGGAAGAGAATGGATGGATACATTATTGCATTATTATTCACAACATTAATTTACAGGTTTTATAGGAATGTGATACAATGCACAAAAAGCATAATCTCAAAATTCTTCAGTGTACATACTGAAATAATCTGCCAACATAGTGTATCAGTGTGTGCCAACCATGCACAATAATAAGGCTTCTATTAACGTGAAGCAGTGAAGCCACAGAAGACATATCACAACTGTTTTCACGAGCTCCAGCAATGAACACTGTGCCGCTTTAAGGTTCTGTTGAATACATTCTTATATCTGCAGTGTCTGCCGATCATGATGTGAGGCTCAAAATCACAACAATGAATGGGCCTTAGCGTGTAGTTACAGTGTGCTTACAGTTTAAACAACACTTCTTACAACTGCTCAGAGGACCCTGCTCGTTTATTATTCTGCCCAGGAATCAGCCTGTAGCAGGTTATGATTTTAAACAGTTTCCAATAGATAAGAATCGGGGATGCAAATGAGTGCAACCAGCAGGTCCTCAGCGGGGCGCCAACAACTGTCAAACCGAAAACGTCAACAACGCTTTGAAGCCTTAAATCCCGACTAGCTAGCCTGGACTAGGAGAGTGGCATGTTGGCGCTAATGGCCACTACGACGTTGCATCAGTTAAACAGTGTATATCGCTTTCTTTACTCTGCAAAGGTCAGCGGTGTAAGGAGGAAATACAGTAGCAGGCTCCGTCCGGTGGTTCCGGCGGTCAGGCTAGCAGGTAGCGGACAAACACAAACGTGCGTATGTTACCTTCAGAGGAATCCCGGAGTCTCCACCGAGGCCCCTCGGAGCAGAAACAGATGAATATACCTTCGCTTTGTGCTCATACGAGTTATTACAACCTACATGAATGAAAATATGTGGAATAGCGTACTGAGGTAGCACCTTGTGTGGCACTGACGCCAATATGACACCTCAGTGACGTGGAGTCGTCCTTTCCTCGTCCGTCTCTTCCGCGTTGCAACGACAGGCCGCGAGCGTGGACAAAGTGACGTCCCTACTCCTCCTCCTCCTCCTCCTCCTCCTCCTCCAATACCCTCACAGATCAGCATCACTTCTGCAGGTAGATGATCACACAGTAATGTCTTTCTGTGGCGAACGCAATCCAAAAAAAGAAATCTAAAGGTGTCCCATTCCAATCCATTATTCCCACATAGCACATAAAACACTAAATATAAGAATTGTAGGGTACTAGTTTGGTTTCCTAAATGGCTACTTGTTACCTTTTGGTTTGATAACCATGTGCAGGCTATATTTTAGTCATTTTTTATAGTTAACGCATGGAAATTAAAGTATCAACGCAGAGATAAGAGACTGAAAAAAAAGAATGCTACAAGCTATGAACAAAATAAAGTATTGCAAGGCTAGGATAAAAGCTATTAAAAAATATGCTAAAGATACAGTTCTGCTTAAGAGTTTATAGGTAAACTATTCCGTGGAATGAGCTTGTGCACAGGAGTGATCAGCAGTTATTAAAACTGTAGTTCTTGCTGCAGGAGTGAGCTAAACTATGTACGGCACTGAAAGCAAGGATTCACACATTGGCACTGACAGATACACTCAGACACTTTATTAGTTACCTTTCCAGTATCGGTCCTGTAAAACCCTATTTACCTTCAGAACTGCCTTAATTCTTTGTAGCATAGCTTTAACAAGGTTCTGGGAACATTCCTCAGAGATTATAGTCTATATTATCATGAGGGCATCATAATTGCTGCAGATTTGTCAGCTGCACATACATGTTGGCTATCTCCCGTTCCACCACATTCCAAGGGAGCTCTATTGGACTGAGATCTGGTGACTGTTGAGGTCATTTGAATAAAGTGAACTCATTGTCATGTTCAAGAAACCAGTCTGATACGTGAGCTTTGTGACACCATGTTCCCATCAGAAGAGGGGTAAACTACAGTCATAAAAAAGATGGCTATTGCCAGCAAAAATGTTCAGGAAGACTGTGGTGTCTAAATGATGTTTAGTTGGTGCCAAGGGGCCCAAAGTGTGACAAAAAAAAACAAAAAAACACATCCCCTATACCATTACACCTCCATGATCAGCCTAATGGATCCATACTTTCATGTTTATGCCAAATTCTGATCCTGCCATCCAAATGTTGCCACAGAAATGGACTCAGACCAGGCAATGTTTCCCAGGCTTCTGTTGTGTAATTTGGTAATTGTTTCCTGCTCTTAGCTGACAGGAGTGGCACCCAGTGTGGTCTTAATTTCTTCAACTATTTAAAGAAAATTGTTTGGAAATGCTTTCAAATTGCTTTGATATAAACATGCAACATCTGTGGTTCAGTCTCAAATGTGCATTACAATGCAGACAGCATTTCTAAACTACAAGCATGCTGCAAACAAGACTCGTGAAGGTAGGAAGGCAGTTTGATTTAGGGTTTGGGAACATGAAGGGCATTTTAATCCTGATAACTGGGACAGGGTGTTTGAGTCAGTCATGTATGATGAATTGCATGCACAAAGAGTAACCATACAAATACATAGTATCACAAGAAACAAACGGCTTTTAAAAACACTAGTTTTATTTCATGAAAACCCCACACAGGAAATTAAAGTGTAGCTTTTCCTGGAATCGAAGCAAAAAACTACAGCGCCACATCTTTAACATGGTACACACACAGAAATCCACCACTTACACATCACTTTTCTCTAAAGAAACGCACTGTCACCGATTTACAGTTTAGAAAATTACATTTACAAGAAGGGTTTAACGTTTACTTTGCATCAAGCTAAAGCCCATTTTTAAAAAAAATGTAAACATTTTAAAAAAAAAAAAAAAAAAAAAAAAAAAAAAAAAAAAGCAACCTAGAAAATGTTAGCAGTGCAAATTGTTTTTAACAGGCTTTTGTGTATTCAGTGTTCTCTTCGGTTCTGCAGCCCATTTATTAATATTGCACACTCATCATAAACACCTGCAAAGCCAAACATTTGCTGACATGCTACAGAGATTTAAAGTCCAAGCTTGGAATTAGATTGAGAGCCAGCCCGCAAGATATTTGGT
The DNA here is from genome assembly GCA_015108635.1 of Andinoacara biseriatus. Classification (NCBI taxonomy): domain Eukaryota; kingdom Metazoa; phylum Chordata; class Actinopteri; order Cichliformes; family Cichlidae; genus Andinoacara; species Andinoacara biseriatus. Next base: position 29,036 of record VUQJ01011700.1, read on the forward strand.
TCTAAATTCAGAAATGAAAACATAGACCTTACTTAGGGTGCAGTTTAATTTAGAGTCAGCTGTGGTATTGAGATTACAAGCCTTTTATCAATCAGGATGCTATAAACTGCATGAGTGTGCTGTGACCCCCCCCCCACCCCCACCCCCACCCCCACCCCCACCCAAGCGGAACAAACAAGTAGGGGGGAACAAAAACCTTAACATTCAACCATTAGTTCTTTCAGTAAGAATACATTCTGTGATGGAAATAAAACCTCAAACCTGCACTGCCAATTTATA
>VUQJ01011706.1:9842-20122 GCA_015108635.1 Andinoacara biseriatus
TTCACTCATTAACATCCAGTCCTGTATCACACCCCTATACAAATCCATCTGTCCAGGTAAAGCAGTTCCAGGTTTGGTGTTTTAATTTGAAATTGCATAGGGCTTGATAGAGGAAGGGGGGGTATCAGCATTCATTACCAGAATGCTGAGGCACAAGGGTGTACGCTACGATACACAGAACTGTTACACCACCACACCACTGGGGAGGGGGCACAGCGTAATATTAAGGTTCATCAAATACAGAAACGCCACAATGAGACGGCACCGACAGGTAGAAAATGAGCAGCTACAGTTAGTTTGACACCGTTTGTTTTACTGTAATTACACATAATCAATTGTTGCATACTCGGCTAATGCTAGTACCACGCTCCCAATATGATGCTCGCTAAATTCCATCCCTCCTTTAATTACTGTAGCTGGGCCCGTCAAGCTTGCTGTTACTATGCTAACAGATTTACTGTTAATATTCTGGCATTTTCTCACAGGCTGACCTTCATTTCAGGTAGAGTTACGCAAAAGTATTCTTTTCATTTCCTGCTCTCGGCTGTTAGTTTTCTAGCAAAATTGGTAATTAGCTGTTTAAACTAGTCAATTAAATTTCTCATTTACTATTTAATGGATCTAGGTAATTAAGTTGCTAGCTCCATGAAGTTTGTTTAAGCTACTGTCTCAGGCTTACCATTGAAGGGTTTAAATAGATTCATTTTAAAATGAGAATATTTAAGGGCATTAAATAGGAACTGGATGAGCACATGTAAGCTACATGTCCCAGAGAAAGACTGGGATATGTCGTAACTTCAGCATCATTGCAATGCAGGTATTCCTACCATCCTCACCATGATAATAATAAATGTACAATTTGTTACATTGTACTTTAACCACCTCTGTAGGTGCAATGGTTTACTGGGCAAACTACAAATGTGTTTTTATTGTTTTAGCAAATCCTCACATACAGTTCACACCACATATCAGCATCTAGAGAAATCCAAAGCTTGACAGAGACAGTCACAGTTGATAAGCTGTGATTGAACAGTTCTGGAGGGGGAGGAATTTAACCGATAGTCACTTAAATGTGAAATGCACATCTTTGCTGCATGAAAACGCAGCTCGGGGGACAAAAGGTGGCAAACTATGGGACGCGTACTGTAGCGTGTAGCACATGGCCTACTTTAGCAGCGTTAGAGGGTCTTTACAGCACAAGGTTTACGTTGGTTTAGTACGTCTTACTTTGACTTTCTTTGTAAACCAGGGATGCTCTGCGCACTAGAGATGGCTCAGTGTTGTGCCTCGGTGGTGGGGGAGGGGGGACCTGTTGTGGACGAACACCAGCCATGGCAGTTAGAAGGGCTGTGGGGTTATTTAGGGTCCTATTTAATATACTGTTTTATGATGACATTAGGTAGGTAACTGGAGGGAGGGGTTGCCTTCTGCAAGTTTTGCCTGGAACTGGCCATCCTCCTTTATCATTAAAAGGTGAGACACTCAATAGCGCCTGTCCTTAAGTGACAAAGTCAATTGACCACATGAAGTTAAAGGTGAATTTCAGCTTCCACGGTACTTTGGGTGTCCATCAGTGTGAAGATAGCCTTGTGAAATTCAGTTTTGTTTGCAATTAAATCGTTCATGTAGGATATATGAAAATCACTGTCACTCTGTCACACACTGTAGAAGGGAGGTTATTAAAGTAATTATGAAACAATTATATCATTACTCATGCAGTAATTGTCTCCTAAACACAGTTTATGTGCTCCAAACACAGGCAGTGCATCACAGTGATCTCAAACATAAAACGGATAAACGCACAAACAAGAAAGAACAATTGGACACACACACACATATACACGGTTAAACACATCTACAAACAGAGAGGTATGCTGCCATACACATTGGCTCTCTAATAGGTAAGTGTATGAACATGCACATCCACTCACACAGACACACACACACACACACACCCTTCTCATCTCCATAATTACTGTATAGTCAGCATGTCCGTGTCTGGGGTGACTCTCAAAGTGAGATGTTGACAATAGCAGAGCCGAATTCAAGCTGGGGCCTGTCAAAGACCTGACACTGATAGCATTATCCATGTAATTATTCACAGTTAAGTGAACGGCCTACTTACTTTTAACATAATGGATTTGGAGGAGTAAGCCATATCGGTGCTGTCCTTTCATTTCATAACTTGCATGACGTCATTAACCGGGACGAAGTGCATGCTCCAATTTGTCTTAATTAGTTTAAATACAGCCTATCTATTATTTGTGACCGGCCTCTCATTTCTTTAACATTTGGGCATAACCTCAAAGCACACCTGAGCTGCCTCTGAAGCACATTAGCATGATACGGCGCAACTGTTAAGAACTGCAGACCTCTGATATATGACCCACGTCTTTGCAAGTGCCGTTTTATTTTTTTCCTCTTCTATAAAGTATTTGCCTGGCATGAGTGAACGAGGAGTCAGCCAACGCTTCTGAAAATCTTGATCAAGATGTGGAGCAAATGAGGAGTGAAGGAAAAGGCCACAGTTCTGGCACGGGGAACCTGCAACGCGTTTCTCCGTGTCTGTGTGTGCGCGCACGTGCGTGTGGCTACACGGCGTGGGGAATATGAGAGATGTCAAACTAGACTCTGTTCCCCCTCTGATGGTGTAAATTAGATGTGAAACCAGCATGCCATCAATGCCAGGGGAAAGTACACCTATCAAGGTTGGCTAACTCATCATGGCTCCACGCACTAAAGCGCAGCGGATGAGTGGAGTGGGAGCGTGTACGCGTGTCTTTAAATCTTAATGAAAGCAGCCCTCTGAAGGTCAGCGCGGAGCAGGCAGGGACTCTTTCGTCTGTTGCTAATGGCGTATTAATGATTCAAGGAGGCACCTTTGTCTCATGGGCACAGGTGCCCACCCAGGCACCCCCACGGACAGGCGCGCGCACGCACACACACACACACACACACACACACCTAACCACCAATGCAGGGACACGCACACTTAAAAGAACAGTTCTACACGGCACACAGAAAATTAAACACACACATTAGCCAGTATGACACAGGCACAGACAAACCATTTGTGCATATGGACAGATGTGCTGTTGTTGTTTTTTCTATAAATAATTGTGGTGAGATAGTTTTGTAAGAGTGACAAACAGTTTTGCAGGTATTAAACTGCAGCTTTTGGATTTCAGTAATCCGCTCTGATTGATTGTCCCTCAGCTAAAAGCTCATGCGATCATCTTATTTGATAGGTTCTTAATAAGGCACCGAGCACAAGTGAAAATAAATGAGGTTCAGGCCAATTACGTCAGGTACAAAAGTAATTTACAGTATGAAAGATGGAACAGAATGTGCCTCTAAAGAAATATTTATAAGGCAGTTAATGCTCGGTTCTCCGAGATTGTGATAATAAGTATAACAATGAATTAATTAAATGGCAATGAAAATACACTATATACAGTATTCTCATTGCATTTAGATTTCCTTGTTAGCGCAAACAATGTTTTCACATTTCTAAGACAGCAATTTGCCTTGAAAAGAGAAAACCATAATGAATACAACTGCTTTCAAATCTACCTCATGTTTGTAAATGAGTGGGAGCTTTGCTCAGAATTTTTATAGCTATAATTGGCTGAAAGCTGCATTTACAAGTGAATACAATGTCAACACCACAGTGCTGATAATATTTAGTCATTGCTGACCGCTTTCTTTGAAGCTTGTTATTGCTTTCCAGAACCAGCACTGATTGGGGGTGGGGGTTTAAGTATTGTGAAGAAGTGAGGGAGGGAGTGGAGGTGCATGGGTACAGCGGGTTTCCGTCCTGCCTCGGGGCAATGATCTTACCTTGAATGTGGACATGGCTGGGTCCCTGCTATACCTGTCTATGGTGTGGAACTTGGACGAGTGGTTGAGCTCATGGTACAGCTCAGAATGTCTTTTGCGAGTGTGCATCACTTTCTGGAAGGGAAGACAGGAAGGGACAGCAAAAATGAAGCAAATAGAAACAAACTAAAAAAAAAAAAAAAAAAAGAAAAAAAAAAAAAAAAAAAAAAAAAAAAAAAAAAAAAAAAAGCAAAACAAACCAAAAAAAAAAAAAAAGAATGAGGGAGGGGGATATGTAGGGACAGGCAGGGGAATGGAAATGAGTAAAATGCTGAGGGACTGCAGTGATGCCAGCCATGAAAAGGGGGTTAGAGCGGTACGCTGTCGATCGATTGCTGGCTCATGCTCATCCATTATCCACTTCCACTGTCTTTAAAAATTTGGCAACTGTGAGTGCTGCAGAAGGGAGTCCTTTACATGAATATCTGGTGAAAATGAGTGACAGAAATGTCATTGTCACAGACTGGTGCTTGCTAACTGGTGATCCTGTTAACTCAGGATTTTTGTCAAACTCATTAAAAATCTAACAGATGGTCTGGAATTTAACTCTTACCCTACTGAAATTATATTTGTCAAAAAACAAAACAAAAGAAAAAAAAACACTGTTCCGAGTGTCCCTGTCCCGAAGGGAGCTAAACCCGGATCTGTAATTCTCTGACAGCAAACTGCATTTGTCAGTGCCACTGCTGTGTCTCCGTGCTAATGGGCAGTGCTGGAGCTGCTCGGTGGTAGCTAATCGTCAAAGCAGCTTGTGAGGTTGAAAGTGACACAGGGGCAAGATGCCAGCACTCACACCCGCACACTTACTGGCCAGTTGGCGCTTAGCACTGGCTCCAATTACTTCAGAGTGGGTACTCTCATCTCTGCTCAGTTAGGTGCTACTATCTCCTTGACTTGTTCCACAGTTTTATGTTTTCAAGAAACTCAAATGCAACGTACAAAATAAAGAACAATCAACAGCAGTGCATTATGGAAAAGGCAGAAGGCATGGTTGCAGGAACAGGGCGTCGGGCCAGTTTTTAAGCTAGGTTGGTTGAGAAGCTGCCTTCTCACTATGATTAGGCACAAATCTACATAATACTGGTACAGTTTGTAACATTGTACCTGCTACTCAGCAGCCTCTGCATTCACATGACTGCATCTCAATCCGTTCTAAACATTGAAGCCTCGATGTGATAAAGACCAACTTAGCATTTAAGACCAGGATTACTAAAGACCAGTTGGTACAACTGATCCCACCACTTTATGGTGTTTGAAATAAAAGACAGGATATATAAACTTCAACTGCAATGATTTGGTTTACAATTATTGTTATTTCTAAAGATTTCAGAAAGGAATTATTTCATCTCAAAACCTAATTAGGATTCTAGGGTTGATAGTCCACAGAGACATTCTAAATGGGATGAGCAAACTCTGTCAATGGAGAAAAAAAAGGATGGTTGAAAATAAAATTACCTTTCATTAACTCATAGAAGTGTACACTTTCCTGTTTTAGTGGTTCTTCTATGTCAACCTCTTTCTCAAAAGTCAATGGTCAGTTGGTGAGAAAAGAGTTGCTTCCAAGGAGAGCCGGTCTCTTTGTACATGCAGTAGCCACAGATGACTCCAATAAATAGGCCAGATAAGTAAAATGATCAGCTATAATCAGTGTTAGTAGCTTGTCCTCACTCATACCCTGTATATAAATGATATGTGTCCATGGCGGAAGGTGAATGTCCAGTCTTTGCATTAATCAAAATTAAAAAAAAGGAGTTCCTACAAAAAAGTAACAATGTTAAGGGACGGCTGATATTTTGTTGCTAGAGACTGGAGATTCACAGGACACCCAAGTCATTTTTAACACAAACATACTCACGCACACTGCCAAACCATCTCGTTCCAACAGATATAACCAGCAGACCAACTGCGGCCACATACGGTACGTGTTGACCCAGGACGGAAATACTAGTTTTCATCCAGACACAAGAAGCATTGTACTTTGCTGTTTCTTCAACCAGGACCCCAGAAAGACATGAGAGCCTCATCAGATTTAATTGCACATAGGAAGGTTTTGCTTCCGAATTCAATTCACACATACGCTTGTTTATAAAGACAAACTGTAGGTAGGGATGGATTTATGGCCATTGTTGGAGAAACAGCATACTACGTAAGATAAATCTGAAACAGTTCATTGATCTAAGAGCAAGGGAGACACAGGAGCGAGGGGAGGGGTTTAGCAATGCTTTTTACTCCTCTAGGCGTTACTCAAGTCCTGGCAGAAGCACAAGAAAGCAGAGACAGGCTGATGACAGGGGATGAGGTCCGAGATCTTACCTCGAAGTCCAGTTCAGAGTACCGTACTCTTTTCCTCTGGAAGAGGAGGGGGCAGGGGGAGAGAAGAAAGCATCAATGACCACCCCTCAACCACCACAGAACTCGCTCCATCTCAATGTCTTTGTCGATCTTTCAGTGCCATTGTTCAGTAACGAGAGGAGGGCTAATATGCACTGGCTGGCCAACATGATACAGACATTTTTACAAATGTCATGGAAAATGGCAAATTGTTCAGTCTATTTCAATGTAATGAGATTAGTGAAGTGGAATAACCCAGAATTACAATGAAATATCATTTCTTGGCTCACACACCCTCAAATACATTCATTACAGCCTTGGTGTGAATCGTCTTCTTTGCTATTTTTGACGAATTCGTTGAAGACATCCAGATTTAAAAAGCTGCTACCAACATGTGAGAGATGTGTTTCGTCCTCTAATCTTGTTTGGACCCTACTGCTCTCATCTTAAGTGCTTCTGTAGCTATAGCAAGTGGCACACAAGCCGCCAATTTAACAGCTGCAGACATTTCCAACTCATCTGGCCCTGACATTGCACTGAATTACATTCTGTCTCTGACTTCCTCTCTGGCTCTCACTGTCTGCCAGATTTGCATTTGGCAGGGAGAGGAGCTGCTCTCTACAGTTAGTTAAAAGCAGTATTCATTCTTTGAAAGGGCAGAGTTGCTGATCTGATGCTACGGCAGCCAAGGTTTTAAAACGGAGAGAAATGCAAACAGAGCGCCAAGTTTCTCCTGGGATGTCCTATTGCCTTTGTGAATTCGGCCATTCCCTCTCCTATTATGGAGGAATCCTTACCTTAAACAGAGAAATTCCATGATTGAATTATCTTTGTAATATGGCAGGCATGCAACATGCATATACGTGTCCAGTATATCGCATGTTTTGATGGAAACACACAGAAAGCAATTGCTAACTCACTCCAACACACATTACAAATACAAAATTCTGATGGAACTCTTTACTTCTACAGTTTGCTGGTACTACAGCACAGTGGTGGTGCAGTGTTGTTTATTTCAAGTCACTGGTTTCTATAGCATGACGATTGGGTAATATGCTTAGTGAGTCATTTTCACACTTTGATTTACCTCACCTGGAGTTTAAATTTGTGAGATTCTGAATCAACATTATATTTGACACTCTAAGTACTTTTTCATGATCTTTCCACAACACGACTTCATGTTGGCATTGGGAAGTAAAACACTGATTTAATCTCGAGAGGCACTCTCTGACATCCATCTCTGAATCAAACATATTCCAACAGGGTGAAATTGTAGCAGTAAATTACATCCGGTTGCTCTTCAGATTTTTTTTTTTTGTTTGTTTTTTTTCCATATTCATGAGTGCACTCGTTACTCATCTGACAGTGATTATTTTATGAGTCTTAATGACTCATCCTTAACGTCCTTTGCACTTTCTGGGTGAAAGTGTTGCTTCCATCTCTTTAATCAACCTCGCGAGTCTACAAGACGCCATTAAGGGAAAATCCAAAGAGTATACGTGCGCATGCGACTTTGTGCTTCTTTTAATGCCTAGATACAGTATGTCAGTGTGTGTATGCAAAAATTTAAGGTGAGCTGAAAGACATTCACCGGGGATTTTTTTTCCTCTGATCCTGTCTATCTCGGTCCATCTGCTGCAACACCCTGTATCATTTTGAGCGGGGGGTATCGCACACATATTAAACTCACTCATACAGAGACACTAAACTAATATAAAGCTGTCTGTCATTATGAAAATAACTCATTCCAACGGTCATTCTCCCAGAGAGCAGCTATAAATACTACTCAGCTGAAAATAATAGCAGCTGTTATAGCAGACTTGTACTTAGGCACACAACTCTGTTATTATGACAGTGTAATGTTACTGTATATGATAGACAGCTTATACTAGAAACTCCCTGAATTTGAATTAACATGTTTGAAGGCCACACTTATGGAATTATGAGGCATATTAACATACATTTTTCTTCTTTATGCTTTTTTGTTGTACTGATAGATTGATGACAAAAGTAGTTAGCTTAGAAAAGAAGACCATCTAATTTTCCCTAGGGTAAAAAGAAATGTCAGGTAGATAAAAATGCCTTACTGCTTTAACTCGACAGTCGATGCAAAGAGTCTCACTTGAAATTTTTTTCCTTTTTCGAAATTGTTTCCATAGACAGACTACCACATTAATGCCTGCACCATCTTTACAAAGTACTTCCTCCCACTCCTGTCTATCATTCCACTTGTACCTTCGCTTGTATTGTCACAACCTGAATACCAAACACTGTAAAAACGTGAGCTCAGGTGAAAGCTAGTGGAAATAACTCAACCACCATTGTGAACCTTTCATTCCCTTATTCCTCAACCTATAACCCACCTCCAGGGATCCTGCTGAGAGGCTGGTGTTGGCATTGGTGCTGCCCAGGTTGCGTGGCAGGGTCCTGGTTCTCTCCACTGTTGTTCCCCCTGTCAGAATCTGTCTGACTGAGGGTCTCTGGCCCGGCTTCAATTGAAGAGAATGCCCATGGGAATGCATGTGTCCTCCGTGGGAGTGCACAAGACCTCCCTGAGGCATCAAGTGGCCCTGCCCATGGGGCAATGTTTTGATTGTCCCAAAGGAGCGGTTGAGGTTCATGGTGATGTTCATGTCACCCACACTGGATGGCACAAAATCTGCCGGGTAGGCCTCGCTCTCTGCCGGGTGGAGGGTCAGAGGAGAGGGAGGCGGTGGGAAAGGAGGATCCTCTACTGCGATGTTGAGAGGCTTGTCCTCACCCCCCAGTCCCAGGCCTCCTCCTTGGGAGGAGGGCGTTGCAGGTTTGAAAGTGACCGTCCTACGAGGTAAGACCATATAGTCCCCCTCTCCTCCACCACCCTCTCCTCCCCCACCTCCCCCTCCTCCATTTCCTCCGCTTCCAGCACTTCCATCCTGGGAGGTGTTGGATGAAGCAGGAGGTCGAGCCCACCCCAGGCCACTCTCGGTGCACAGGTAGATTGGAGCTCCGCTGCGTTGCTGCCCTTGTTGTCTCTGTTGGTCCACATTCACTTCCTTCTTTAGGGGTGTGTCACTCAGCTCATTGAGGCCTCCTAGTGGTGGAACCTTGGAGAGAAAACAAGAAAATTGGTTCTTTCTGGCAAAATTATTTTAGATAACCCCTTTGGTCACGATACTGGAATTGAACAAAATTATCTTCAATATAATATATATATTGGCACTATATAACCTTTTTACATAGGAGATGTCAGAAAATGAATATTACAGTCCAATATATAACTATAGAAAGTGATGTACACAAGTATGCATGCATTGCCTGAAAGAGATAAGCTACACTCTATTTCTTTAGCAATCCTGTTTGGCTTTATAATAAGAGGCACATTCTGTCGTCTTTTTTGTCTTTAACTTACACAACTTACACATACAAATATTATGTATGGATGGAAGAGAGTTGAGCAATGCACCAAATTAATGAGCTAATCTGTTCGGAAGTTTAGAAACTTTAATCTTGTACCTGTACAATAAGGTTGGGAGGGGGGATATTCCCTGGGAGAGAGCTGAAGTTGACCCCTACTCCGCCCTCTTGATGGGCTGCCAGCTTAGGATCATCCTCATCATCCAGGGAGATGCGGGAAAGGGTCCCGGTGATAGTGGCTGGGTTACAGGTGTTCACCTCTTTGAAAATGACTGCAGGGTGATGAGGGAGGCACAAAGATTTGGAAAGAGACAGCAAAGAGAATGGAGGACAGGCAATAGATAGGGGAGGTGGAATATGGACAGTTGGTGAAAGGACAAATATAGCAAAGGTGAAGAGTTTATTGGTGGAGGAATAGGCAAGTGAATGAGGGGGCAGAATAATTGGAGTGAACAAGAGCAATAGATGATGAATGGAAAGGAATTCATATATTTTATGCCAAAGAGAACACAATTGACGAGAGGTTGGCAAAGCAGAGACAGACAGGATAAATTAGTAACTGATATTTAAATTTACTTGCAGCTATAAAATAGCCATGAGATACAATGTGTCTCTGAAAAAAAAAAAAAAAAAAAAAAATTTTTTTTTTTTTTTTTTTTTAAAATAAAAATAAT
>VUQJ01011708.1:14127-27423 GCA_015108635.1 Andinoacara biseriatus
AATTAATAGAGAGTGCCAGTGGGATGAGGCGAAACTAGAGCTGGGAAAGTGGCCAGTATACTGAATAGTGAATGGAGGATGTACAGTATGTAAAGCCAATCAAGGGAGAACACAAGGCTGTTCCCTTTGTTTGACTCATTCGGTTTCAATCAGCCATATGACAAGTGTACATGTGTTGGAGGTGTACCTGTACGTTATACCCATCTGGCTAGTGCTCAAATATTACAAATTGAAAAGTTCCTTATATCCAGATGGCTGGTGTAGTTAGCAGAAAGCAAGCAATCTGTATGCAGAAGCAAAGCTGTTACTAAAACTAAGTTGCAATAGAAAACAACGTACTGTTACACCAAATTTTATTTAAAAAAGCAAGTTATCATTTAAGAAAAGCTTATTTTGTTGTAGCTCTATGGTAGATCAAGCAGTTACTTGAGTGGATCCTTTGACAAATTGTCACACAGACACAAGCACACATTCAGTACTGGAGCAATAATTCAATCAACTCTGAAGGGGTGGGGGGGGGGGGGGGGTGGATGCTGTGTCACAATGTGGGTCTCCTATCCTGGAAAACCCTCTGTATCACAGTGGCCCACATTTCCATGCAGACACACATGTTCAAAGAGACTCGCCACTAAAGTGTTTGGCAATGCCACCTTCTTAATCTGTTACAAACACGCATGTGCATAAACACAAAAACACAGTCACACGCAAAAAATAAATAAATAAATTAAAAAAAATCAGGTCAGCATCTGTAGGCATGGCAACCAAAGCCTCTTTGCCCTGGAGAGGGGGTAGTGGCTGTGTGTGTCTATGTGTGATGATTAGACTAAGGGTTTTTGCAACTGTCAGTGGCCCCACAGCCTTTCAAGTTGCATTCATATCTGCAGTGGCAGGTCACTACTAGATAGCAACAAAATCACACAGCAAATGTGACAAACGTTTGTTCATCTGGGTCATCACATCCATCACTCAGCCACTGAAAGTTATAATAAGTGAGTTGCTGCCTGTTTCCAAAGATGCTTCAAGGAAATATAATACCGCTAAGGTTTTGACCTCGTATTAACTGCATGGAAGATAGGTTTGTTGGAAAATTCAAAACAGATGGACAAAGAAATGCCATTAGACAAATCAACAGGCAAATAATGTCTTATCATCACAGCTATGCAAGTGTTGGCCTTCAGATGCGTATTGTCTGTATTGATTTCTATACTGGCGATTATACAATATCACGGTTTTGTTAGCCGATATTGCTAGATATTTTTTTCCTCCAGAAGCATATTCTGAAAATTCTTCTAAACATAAACAAATCTGGAAGCAATTTGCCTAAGAAACACTTTTCACATTTACAAAATAATTACTTTAACTAGAAAACAAGGTCTTTAACTCATTTGTCTGCACAGAATATGGTTTCTACTCTGTCCTATTCCAATCAAATGTACAAAATCAAAGGTCAGCACAACAGAGCCACAAACAAACAAGATCCCAACTGACTGACACACATTCAGAAGTAGTGCAGTAAACCGTGCAGGCCATCTGTCAAACGCTCATATCTGAGGACCTGCCCCTCCCCCAGAGCCAAGTACTGGGAAATAAACAAATATCCGTTGAAGTCAAGTATGAGGCCTGAACTACAACTAAATGTTTTTTATGTCTAATAAAATAATAAAATAGCTCAGGATTGTTATGATACTTCTCTGTAATAAAACCATGATGTTACAGGAAAAGCAAATTATGCGGACTGGAATGACAGTTGAAAGCCTCTAATAAGCCTGTTTGGACCTGGTTGAGCACAGAACAGCAAGCAGAAGAATGGCTGAAATGCATAAAAGAGAAGAGAAAAAGACAGACCTATAAGTACAGTTAGAATCGGCGAAACAGAGACAAGACTCAAGGCAGACTTTTCCCACAGAGAGCTCCTCTGCTGGGTCGGCGGCTTAGCATTACAACAGCAATCCCCGTGTGTGAAATGAACAGTAAAGTGACATGACATCTTTTATTCCTCTCTGTCCCAGAGGGAATGTGAGCTTTATTTCTTCGTGACAGTAAGGCTACTTGGCCTTCCTTCATTTCCAACTCAGAGGACATCCATCCAGAAAGCACCCGACAGAGAAGCAGGAAGGCTGAAAGATCTGATCTGCAATAGCAAAGTCGTTCATTTCTCTTCTGGCAAAGCTTTCACTTTTGATGCGCACATGTGCACACAAACTAGAGAGATGCATTCTTCAGGAGTAACAGGATGGATGCAGATAGGATACGACAGCCCGGGGGCTATGATCTATTGGGTCATTGGGGCTACGCATGAATGGAGGTGCTCCACTACACACAGTAAATCCCCATTCCTACTGTTTATCCCCACAGCTAATCTGTCCCCAACTCCCAGTGATCATAGTTCTCCATCACTACAAAGTCTCCATACCATCACTCCACAGAGCAGTAGGTCAGGCCACATTTACTTTACTCTTCCAGCTTTCCGTCAGCCCACTTTTACACTTTTAATAATTCAAGGGAGGAGAAGTTTATTTGACTTTATTCAAACTCTGCAAACCTAATAGAAGACTACGTCATGAGGGAGACAAGGGAAGATCCAAATTTTCTGGTGGGATTCATATAAGTATTTTTACTTGTTTCCTTATAATCCACAGTCAAGTTCAGATAAAATATTAGTTAGAACCATGAATCACTTCATTACAGAATTTATTAGCAGCTTGTTGACTAGTAAATTGTAACTGTAACTACAATTCCCATATTGAAAAATAAGGAAATATTGTTTTACACTTCAAACTCCATATAATTACCATTACAGCTGTTGAGGACTATTTCTACAAAATATTTAATTTAAGGGCTTAAAGATACTTGCAGTTTACCAGCTCTACTATACAATTTCCTTTGAGAGTTTTATCTCAGACACAAGTGACTTTTCTTATCTGCAATAAACTCTCTTTCAGATCTATTTTGTGTTTTTTTAAAAATCTTTCTAACAAAAAGACTGCTAAGTCATTTTAAAACTGGTACATTTTAAGCAGTGATAAGTTCAATTGGTTGAAGGCAAAAAAATATATTACCTCATGTGGATGTGAACAAAAAATAACCATGAAAATAGATGAATCTAAAAAATGTTGTAAATCACACAGGGAAAAAAAGCATACAAGGTGACTACTTTTTTTCCTTGCCTTTACACAGGTAGCTCTGTGGAAGCCATCTCCTGTACAGAGCAATAGGTGGCTCAAATTAAATATTTTTATAACAGCTTGCAGAACACTATACTAATGTTAGAAACCAGACATGCACTTTCACCATCATCTCAGTCAATAAAGGGTCCGCGTTAACCAACTAAATTACATTTTAAAACAGAAAATATACAGCCTAAGCAACTTCATACACTACTGAGTCAAAACCAAATTGCAGCTTCATTTACATAAATTGACAGAGTCTAGAGTCTCACTGGAGTAATAACTAGGCCAGTCATCTGGACAGGGCAGTTGTGGGCCATAGCTGTGTCCCTGAAGAGATTAACAGAGTCCCATTAGGAGGAGGCTAATAGAAAGAGACAGGGATGAAAGTAACGCTGGCGCTAGATTAATGTGTATCGAGTGAAAGCAATACTGGGTAGAGCTGCACTGATGTTAAAGGACGCTAATCCGATGACAAAGCACTCAAGATTTGGTAACGGTCTATACTAAAAAGTGGCAGATCAAATGACAAAGTGCAGCAGAGGAAGCAGTGAGCACACAGAGGAGGAGCAAGTTAAGGTGTGGCAAGGCCATACATAGAGAACTACAACTGGACCACAACAAGCAAAGACACAAACACAGCATCATGTAAATGCATCTTTCAGTGAAAGTCATCTAGTATATTCCCTAATATGCGTCACAGAAAAGTAGATTGAAAAAATATTACCTTAACTTTGTGAATTTATGTTGAGTTGTTCAATCATTTTATCCCCAAATTTTTCAATAAGGGGAGAGATAAATGCCGTCAAGTGGATCTACACTTTGTTTCCTCCATCATCTAAACTGAAAGTAAGGCAGCAGCAACAGAAAGTAGAGCACAGGAAAAGGAAGACACCCTTCAAAGGTTGAGCTGTATGCTGCCTTGCTCTCTCTTTGCATGTGTATGAGTGCGCGTGTAATGTGACGTGTGTGGCGTGTGCTGATGGGTGTGTGGGTGGAGAGAACAGAGCCTTTATGAGGGCATTAATATTTGATGGGGAATCTTTTAGGAATCCTACCCAGTGTGCTGTGAAAGGAAAAGAGAGCAGAGGAAAGAAAACACACTAAATATGATCCACAATATGTTACAAAGTCTAAAGACTGAAGCCACATAATCCTCCCAATACAGGAAGGTTTATCTACAAGCTGAAGTAGCAATTTTCAGAGTGCTGCCCTGTACTATCATGAGATCACCAGAAGGAATAATCAATGTAACAGATCCTGCCTCAGCTGCACAGAGAAAATGTCTCCAGTGAAGAGGTATACACTGTAGTTCTTGTAAAGATCCAGTGTGAATTTAATATGAGTCCACTCATTTCATGGTCAACACAGCATACTGGTTCCATTCAGTCAACCATTTCTGTTAAGTGCTTGCAGTAAGACCATTCGAGCACTGCCACTTCATCCTGTTGTGTCTGTGATCTCACACGCCTTGATAACTCACAGCATGGAGTCTAAAGTAACAGTCATTATATCAGCAACTGAAGGCTAACACACAGCATTTCTGAAGCATTAATATGGTTTTGTTAGTTCACATAATACTTTTGCGAAATGCCTTAATCAAAACCAGCTGTTCTGTATATATATATGATTACACTGGAGGCTCAAGCTAATTTGAGCCAAAAATACTTTCTACCAACACTGAATGGCAGAGAGAAGAGTATTTTTGCGGTGAAACACTGATTTGGGGTATACTTTATACACTCAACTATCACACTCACAAAGAAAGTCTGAACCAAACTGAGTCATACTGCTGACTAGTCACGACACAGAGACACCCTTTTAAAAGTTCTCCTAATCCGCCCTGAGTCATCCATTAGAATAACACCCCTTTCCAAGGTGTCATGAGCAATGGAAGTCTTGGTGGCACTTATATAAATCTAATTAAGCTTTCTGTCATAGCAGGACAGATGTCAGCTCTCCCATCTTCCAAACACCAGGATGTAGATTTCAGTTTTTAGTGTATGTGTATGACATTCATAGAGGGACATTTCTTTGTCTTCTCCTTCCACCGTACACGGCCTTCAGTTAAACCGTGCTGTGAGAACACTGCAGTGCAGCTGACAGCCCCATTTAATTCTCACCTTATGACTGGCCACAAGGGCGAGAACGGCTGATAAGTGTCACCAAGCAACAGCGCAGGTGTCAATCATTGTCAGCGAGGTCATTAGAGCTGTTCAGAAGCAGTGAGAGCCTTACTTTTGAAGTGAGACCACAGAACACTATTTTACTGTGTGGTCAGACAAGCAGGGCACTGAATAACTATACCTCCAGGCGACCTGTAGTTTCTGTTTAGTCATAAATGATCAAAAATGTGGCTCATATGGAGTGACTCCACTGTGAGGGGTTTCCATAAGGGAAACCAGCAATCAGAGTGGGAGAAACTGAGTACAATTTAGTGTTGCACTTGACTGATGTAGCACTACCTACTTGCTTTTATGCTAATTGCTAATTTTCCAGTGATAGAGGGCATGTCTGTACACAGGAGAAGAGAGCAGGGAGAAGCAGAGAGATACCTGGGACTTTATTTCCCACTTGCACCATGAAGAACAGGTAAGGTATGTATGCACCAGTGGGCACACGCTGAATCACAGCTGACTTTGCCCACATACCACAATGAATAATTTAACCTACCTTAGGCCTAGAAACCTCTTGGCAACCATCTGGCAACCACCAGTCACAAAAGAAGAAAAATTATATTCCCTGACCAGTTTGCATAAACAAACATATTCACTTTGTTTACACCCATGTTTAAAGACATAAAAACACAAATAGATAAACAGTGTTTTAATCCATAACTGAGGGCAGAAAAACAGACCAAAAGACTCTTTGGCTTACTAATGTGTTTAAGATAACATGTTACCCAATAACTTTAAACATCAATGCAATCAGAATGGCACCATGACTAAACTTGTCAACAAAGAGTCCACGCACAAACAGCATGAGCAGTGAATGCTCATCAAATGGATGGTAGATCACTTAATCAGCAGCATTCAATTCGCTGCAAAACATAAGACAAATATTACTTGCTATGCTAAAAAAAATCTACAGTATAAATCAACAACACAGAGGAAGCAAGTTATGTGCTGCAAAAACATTTTAAGATCTGTAGTTCAGATTGTGCACTTCATTTCTCTGTATATGCATCAACTGTTTAATGGCCATAAACACTAAACTGACCCTAAAAGCAGGAAATTTTTTATGAACTTTTACATGTACATTAAGTTTTACTTTCTTAAACCATAAAAGCAAGTTTTTTTTCCCCATATGATTTACAATATAAATACAAATTTACACAGTGTCCACAACTCAGGGTCACATTCAGAGTTCATGGCTATTTTAGCAACTTCAACTTCTCTGGACGACATCAGAACAATGGCATCGCTACTGCTTTACTGTATCAACAACCTTTCTTCACATAGACATGTCATATTGACATTTCCAGCTTATCTTAGGTTCTCCCCCACAGAATTATTGACTGGAACTGTCAGTCAAAAGAATCCCACCTAAAAACCCTGTTCAATGAACTCATCAACCTTCACCCACACACAGTGAATGTGCTGCTATTCACATGACATATGAATGGAGCATTCTCCATATCTGTCTCAAGTAAGCTAGCTAGAGAATCAACAAAGAGGGCATACACATTTTACAATGTTACTTCCTGGCACTAAAGTTTATAAGACTAACTTCGGGTGCGCCTACACTATCCTGTGGAAGAAAGGGATTCTGCTTGTATACAAAAGAGCAAAGAGCAAAAACAACTCTGACTCAGGCATCACTTTGCAGAGAGAATAAGCATAAAAAGCACATTTTGTAGATGCGAAAAGGCATGCTGTACCCTATGACACCTCCAACCCTGACTTCTTCCTTACTACCTCATGGGAAAGAAACCAAGACAGGAGACAAAAAAAAAATCCTGGTGTTTAGGCGGAGCAGACTAAAACCAAAACAATACTTTCCATGACAGCTAGCATAAAGGTCGTGAAGATGAGACATGAGTCTAAACAGTAAGCTTTTAATAGTCGTTCCTCGTGGATTTATCCCATGAATGGACGGTACAATGCCATTAGGTCAGCTTCCTCTATGACCCACTTCCCTCTTTCCTGTGCCGCCTCCTTTTCTACTCACTCTATCAGGCTGGCTGTTTCAACAAACACTTCACCCAATCTCTACTTTTTTTACTTTAGACAGCACATTTTTATATAGTAGTTAGCAAACTTGTGAAGCCAGAAAGAACAAAGCATCCACACATCAAATGCAGCCACAGTTGGCAGTTAACGTTCATAAAATGCTTTGCTTTTGTGTCCATTTCTTCCACACGGTCTGCAAATATTAAGTCAACTCATCTGAAAGAGTGCCTGAGATAATAGAGTTACATTTCCATTCACCTCGGGAGCTTTGTGGGATAAAATGAATGGATACTCATACCTCTGTGTCCCCCTGCTGTGTAAACTGCTTTCAAAAACAGAAAGGCACCAGAACACAATGAAATCCATTATGTGGTGAAGTAAAATGATGCTGCTGTGGCTGAGCCTGCCATGCAACCAAGAGTATCTGAATATCACATTCATGTCTGTGCAGGTAACTGCCAAGACGGATCTTTGGAACTGCATTTCTTTTTTTCCAAGGAGGGTGTGTCTAATGAGTCAAATCTCACAATTATGCAGCCATCAGAGCCAGAAAAGGAAATACACTATGTAAAATAATACTACTTATGAAGTGAAAGTTTCCCTTGGGAAATAAAAGTTTAAGGGTGATGTGATATGGCACTGCTGAATGGCTAAAAAGGGACAATGTGCCAAATGAAACTGGTGTAGTAACAAGAGTACAGAGACACTCGGGCAGCTTTTATGAAATGGGTACTGCTCTGGAAATAAGCCACTGTGTCTGAGAATAACACCCGTTTTGAGCAGATGCTTGCAAATTACAGCCAGTAATGGTAATTGAGAATGACTCAGCAGTGATTGTGGAGGCAAGCAGAGAGCAAACGTTCAACCTCATAACAGCCCACAATCCCCAGCACATGTCCAGCGTCTGATCCTGAGGACATAACCACTCTATATCACATGACTCAAAGCCTTGAAGGATTACCAAAGGAGACTTAAGGGTTTTAAGGAGAATGATCGCACGACCTGTTGTAGTGAACGTTAAAAATAGATTATATCACCTGACGTTGACAGGAAAAAGAGAGTAACTAGTTACAGGAAGGCCATACAATACAAAACACCAGGAGATGGACTTAAATATTCAACTAATCAGACACTAATTTCTGTGTTATATATTGTTTGGTATATATTTGGTTTTCCATGGCTCACATTTACGAGCTCACTTTTGTCCAGGAACAATTTTGTTAAAAGTTACTGAAGCAAGATGAATGTATCCTACATTAAGCAGCAATCATTTATGCCGCTGTAAAGCTGAAACTGCACTCCTGGCTTTAATTGCCATTTTAGGTTAATCACAAATATACTGTAATTGTCCTAATGGTATTTTTTATGTGATTTGGTTTATTTTTTTAATCATTCATTTAGTTATTGTACTCAACAGTAAACTGGTCAGCAGGACTTTGGGAGTGAGTGTATATGTAAGTGTCAATCTGTGTACGTCAACGGAGGCGAGTCGAGCCAAAATACCTATTTTGCTTGCGGAAATATAACTGGCTAACTCAAATACTCCTAAGAAATTACTTAATTTTATTTATTGCTGCTTTATAGCAGAGAAAATATCAATCAACACCTGCTCTAACAGAGATTTCCAGCACATTACCTTCTACCTTACCTACAGACAGACTTCGTCTCCCAATTCAACTGACTGATTTTTCATTCCTCTTTTTTTGTATTAGCTCTTAAATTCATCCCGTACAGAAGAAGCTTTTTCAATCCTAACTTTTTAAATTTTTATTACTTCGAGGTCATCTTTAGTTGTAGCATTAAAAAATAATCACATTGAATACAACAAATAAACCAAGAGTCACCCCACAGACACATTAAACTCAACTGTGAAGAAATATCTGGACGACATAACATGCAAAAACTTTACCTAAAGATATTTCTTATTCCAAGGGCCTTTCCTGATCTTCTGATGTTTGAAGGACACTTTCACTCCAAGAGCCTGGCTCTGTGTTTGCCTGTCAGAGATCCTTTGTCAACACTCTACTACGTACAGACCTATTCCAATCCTGTACACATCTGCCGTCTTACCGAGGGAATGACAGAACTGATAAGCATGGCCAAGTATAGCTCTAATGATAGGCCGCATGCAGGGAGAGAAGAGGGCAAGGAGGATCAGAGAAAAGTCAAAGTCAAATCAAGCTGCCTGCCTCTGAGCACAATGCACATGAAAATCTGTACAAAACTATAAGCACTAGTTAATAGGGTTTAGCCTGTGCAAAAAGGTAGATATTAGAAAACCAGCAATATGCCCTAAGCACAACACCCACAGTGGACAGGACTGTTCATGTCTGATGGTATAAGGAGCTGTGTAAGGCTTATCTTGCTTAACACTGAATTCCTCATGCTCCACGTGTGCTTTCTGGCACTGTCATACCGATAACATTTGTTTGTCCAGTGCATAGTGATTTTTATCATTTTACATGCACATATTATTGTCCCGGCACCCTCAAGGTTGCCCTTCAAGAATGCTATGATGTCTTGGAATGACTGCTATTCCCAGGGTGGTGGGTATTATGAGTGGTTTCACAAACAGCCACATTACAACACACACTGATGCTGACAGTTATGGCACACCAAAGAGACACACACAGATAGATAGCAATTTGGGTGGTCCAGTCTTCAGCAGGCAGGTGGCACATGTAGACATTCAGCTGTTGTAGGGTGGAATCAGATTGTAAACACACCCTCAGCCAAGGTGGCGCTCCAGGATCCTGGCCAACAGGTGTCCAAGGAACACGCTCATAGATTCGCATGTGCGTTTGTGTTTTTGTGTGTGCCACCCCATCCTAACAGTGGAGAAACCAGACTGATGTTCATCTCACTTACACTAAGGGCATTCGGTCACACCTTATCCTAATGTGTGCTGGCGCTGATGCCACAGTGTTTTACACTGTCTGGCCTGTAATAGATCACAGCTTAAAATGGCACACACAGACATCAGGGTAAAATCTTGAACTGACAGCAACTGCAGTGGAGGTATAAAAATATGAATTTTAAAGGCTGCACTGCATGGTAGACTATTTAAAACCCTGGTTAAATTCACACTCTTGTCTGCTGAATTTAACTTTACGATCACATGAGTCATCTTTAGTTACCCTTTAATCCTGGCATGTCCATGGGTAAGACATCTCAATGATAAATCTTACAGAAGCTAGATTCCCCGTCTAGTGTTAACTATTTAGGCACCCAGCAGGCTGTGAGACACTTGTCAAGCAAAAGTGCTCCAGAGTGGCTAAAATTTACAATTCCTTTTTGGATTATATAATAAAGTACATTCTTATATTGCACAAAGGCCTCATCGTCCTTATTCACGGTAGAGTGACTCAGGGCATGTTTTGACTGTGGGGGGTGTTGTTGGAAAACATGGCCTCTTTCTGCCTCAATGGGTAGCACAGATGAAGACTACTGACATCTTTCAAAATATATGTTCTGTTGCCACACATATTGCAAACAATTTCTATTGTTTACACGTCATCTGACAGCTGTAACACGACTGGTGATAAGCTAATACGGACTGGGTATTGGACTGTTATTGGACTTACCTAAATTATGCCGTTATAAGCAGGTTTATAGCCTCATGGTTGGTTGGAGGAACCGTCCGCTTGTTCGCTGTCTTTTAAATAACATGATGTTATAAAGTGAGTGGTCAAGCAAGGTAGCAAGTCCTAGAGTTTCCGTTTGAAACTAGCTGAACGCCGAGATGCACTGGTGAAGTTGAGGCTAGCCCGTAGCCTGTAATCATTTTACAAGTTCAGTGATTATCTGTGCAGCTGATGCATCCGCAAGAGTGCTTTGTACCACACAAATCTGCAAGCTTATACTGAGTGCCGTGCAATAAGCGGAAAATACGTAAGCTGGATATTAAAAATAACTCCTGAAGTATTTCCAGCACACCGTTAAAAACAGCCCGAAGCTACTGTATCACTATCCGTGAGTTATACTGACAGCAAACATCGACCAACTGATGATACCGACACTGAAAACGGGTCGTCCGTAAAGCACCCGACGAACCTTAACAAAAATACGGCCATGTGGACCACAAGAAATCCTCACACGAAGAAACACCTGGGCTTGTAGATAAACTAACAACAGTTTGAACCCACACGGCGCAGAGTACAGACGGACTCCCCCAAAAACAGCTCCTCATTCCGACATCCTCCCCTCGCGCTCGAGGGGGCGGAGCGTGTACATGTCACCTGGGACTTTGCACGCTAATCGCCAAGCGCTGGTCTGCCCCATTGTTTTCTTAGTATTACAAAAGTCCTATAAATCCATTTCTGTCTGTTGGATTACTTCAGTTCGCTTTCATGAGTTTATATTTTTAAAGTTTGAAGCTTTAAAATAGATCGTAAACTACAGCCTTCGTGGTAGTGACGTCAGACTATGATTACCCATAGATGAGTGTGCAGAGCTGTGCGAAATCTGTGCACGCAAATTTACTAACCCACTACTACATTTGAAAACTATTATAGCCTGATTTTTACTGTTATCTGTTAGTAACACTAAAAGAAATTTGCTGGATTAGACAGAAGTAGAAGTAAGTAAGAAGTAAGTTTATTATAACAGGTGTTATTGGGTTTGTTACCCATTTTAACTCTTCTGGGTCAAAGCCGTTTTTTCTGTTTGTTTTCTTTTTACTTCCAAGGAGATGTGCGTGCCTGCCTGTGTGTCATTCTTTCTGTAAACACGATAGCTCGAAAGGTTTTGAATGAATGAATGTATGAAACCTTGTAGGCGTGTAGAGTGGGGGGCCACGTTAACAATCCATTAAAATTTGGTTTACATCCACCAAGATGTTCAGAGTCAACTTAATCATTTATTGGTTGAAATTTTCTTTTAAAAAAAACAAAACTTAGAAACGTAGATTCTTACAAGGGTGGTGTCTATTGTCAACATATAAGATTTAAAATATCATGTCATATTTGGCCACTGACCTGTCCTTCAAGGTCAATAGATTGATCTGAGTGATAAGTGATAATAATGTCATATAGAGCTATTTTAAACTGTTTCTTACGGTCATTTTTTTATTGACAACATATATAGGCATTTAGAGATTGATATATTGGACCGTTTACCTCTTCAAGGTCAAATAAGGTCAAACATTCATTGGGTCAAATTTTCATAACATATCTTTGAAATGCTAAAATTCTGCTACCTACATTTGCAATGGCATTTAGAAAATGATACTGGTATATGGGGGGGTTTCTAAATATCACATTGTAGTTTGCATCAAAATATCATGTCACATTTGACCTTTGACCTCACTTTCACATTTCACATCTGCCTTTCTTTCAAGTTGATCCCAAAATGTGCTATACCTTTAAAATTTTAAGATCGAGATTCAAGAAGTTTGTCATATACAGTGACGTGCAGTCAGGGGAGGCAGGTGAGGCAGTGCCTCCCCTGTCATCATGACAAGTAAAATACTAACCATCAAAGGCGTAACTTTTACTCCAACATTGGGGGGGGTTAAGCTCTCTGCCTATTTATTTAGTTATTAATCATTTACTTTTCTAAAAGGATTCAGCAGATTTTGGGTTAACCATATTAGAAATACATTGCAATGCTTTTACTATGTATTTATTTAACTTTCTTTGTATTCACTCTGCACCCTCAACAACTAAGAAAAGAGCTTACATTTTTCACATTTCTTCCAACAGTAACAAATATTTTACACTTTTTGAATGGATTAGAAAGAAGCTTTATTTGTTACATACATAAATGCAGTGAAATTCAGTCTCTGCATTTAACCCATCACACATGGAGTATGTAGCACACACAGCACAACGTGGAGCAGGGGGCAGCTAGAAAGAGCCCGGGGTGCAACCTGGGGGGGATCAGGGCCGTGCTCAGGGGCCTACAGTGACGCCAACCCAGGGATTCTAACCAGGGTCCTCTCAGTGATGAACCCCCTT
>VUQJ01011709.1:4031-19744 GCA_015108635.1 Andinoacara biseriatus
GTTGGGGAGGCTCACTTCCCATATATATCAAAACCTAACCCAAACCCTACCCCTACCCTACCCTAAAACTGCTAAAAATGTCAGATATTTGCTTAATATTCTTTTTGACTTATTATTCTTTGAAAATATGATCCCTGAAGTGTGGGTATGAAGAAATTCTTTGGAGTGCCATCATCGCTGGCACCAATAGGTGGGGATATTGAAGTACAAATAACTCAGTGAGCTTCACCGCTCCCTCTAATTCTCTTTGAATTTGTCCTTTCTGGTATAATGTGCGCATTACTTATAACTCCATGCTGCACTAAGCCCTTATTTATTAAAGAATAAAAGGCAGCAAAGGCTGAATTATTGCAATACATTAAGAATATGAAAGATGATGAGTTTAGCTCGACCACTCAACGGCAGGCGGCTCACAAGATTAGATTTTTCTCTTTTTTTTTTTGCATGGTGTGACGCGGCAGGAAATTAAGTTATATCTACCCCCTGTAATTTATTTTTCCGTCAACCAACTAAATGAAGTTATTGTTTGTGTCTGAAGCCCAGCTTGTTATAAGGGAAACAAAATAAAAGTGCGTGCAGAGCTTAAAAAGGCGAGATCCCCTCCAGTGCCAAATTAAATAGGCAGGGGAGAGTGGGCCGTGATTATCTGACACCCCGGCTCATCAATCATGTCGTCTCCTCTGCTACTTCCACTCGACTAACTAACACTGTTAACCCTGTCTTCATCATTCAGCTTTCTGTCTGCCTGTTTGGAGAGCCCCTCACATCGTCCGCGAAATTCCCCTCCAAAAACTTCTCCCTGTTCTTTTCTGCAATAAACAGGGTGGTGAAATGCTTGTCTATAATAGAGAAGTCTCTTAGGTGGCAGGAGCCACTGCTGCTCGATAAACCCAAAGTAACAGCAACATTATACTTTGGTAGCTCTACAAGTAATGATTTTTTTTAATCAAACCTTTGGGAGGATGAATGTTTAGCTAAGACCTTTATTTAATCATAACCTGAAAAACAAAATCTAATCCCAATCTCAATTTAAACTTCTCTTGGATTTTGGTAAACAAACCCCCCTTTGATGCTTATCAACCATAGTGCAGTGTGCTAGAAGCTGATGAAGTTTACTGAGGAGGTGAATTTTTAATCTAAATAACAGTATTTTTCTGGCTGTGGTTACCTAGGGTCTAATAATTTCTGACCTCTTTTGACTTTATGCCACCTTAAATAAATTTTTTTTCTCGAGCAATCACTTCTTCACATTTTAGCACTGTATTGTGTTTATATGTGCGCTGTCCCTGCTTGCCTGTGTATAATGGAGCCTTCCTGGCTGTGCATGTAATCAGTTTAGCCCAAGTCTGCCTTAACTATGAGTGATGGTGATATAGGTCAGTTGCTTTGTGTGTGCATAGGGGAGGATTGTTTAAAAATGGCCCCTCACCCTTGCTGCACATGTAGATACACCACACACGTTCAGACAGACGCACACTTTTAGACACCTAGTTTTGCAAATGTTGCCCCGAACACATACAACCATATGGTTGTACACAGACTAATACAATACATCTTAAGTCCAGCCAGCAATGGTCTGCTCTTTATAAGAACTGAGTGCCAGTGACATGAGACCAAAGCAAATGAATTAGAGTGGAGGTTAAAACGGAGCACACTGTCTGCTGCTATTAACCTGAGCACAGCTAAATGACCCTATTAGAACATGTGATGCACTGTGCCATTTAGACAGAATGGAGTTTGGCTACAGAAAATCACAATAATCTCCAGATGCTGTCCAACTGTGGCCCAGACAAACCATTATTTGCGCTGTACCTGTCTGTTTCGTGGACAATTATTTTTCAAACTGTTCTATTTAGATGGCAAGGTAATGAATAGAGTAACACAATTTTTGGATGGTTGAATGCCTCGTAATGCCAGGCAGCCTGTACTGTTCAAACTAGACTGGATTGCACTCATATTTATACATATTTTCACCAAAGGTTCTGGAGCTGTGGAGAGTCACATGAACACAATCAGGGCATGACTCTGACCCTCTCAGTTATTAATGCGAAATAGCTTTATTCTAAGTGTTCCAAATCATTTTGTGCTCAGTAAGGACATATTGTATCTTCTCCTTCCAACTGCATCTATTGATTAGTGAGCTAAAGTTATTCTTGGCATGTGAAGATTGAAAGTATCACTTGTATTGGCATATGCAGCAAGCCAGAAATATATCTCCAACTTTTTCAGATGACTTTGAAATGAAATATTGTGTTGAGATGCATAAAATCTGTATCTTGTTTGCCCCTCCTTTTCTTTTCCCCCCGCTTCAACATGTATATAAGACAGTGCCAATGTCATCAGTCATGTTCACGGTCTCCGTTGTGCTCCCATCTATCATTTTTTTAATTATCTTTTTTGTCTTTACTATGCCATATTTTATTATGCTGCTGACGACACCATAATTTCCCCCCCGAGGATTAATAAAGTTTCTCTCGGTCCAGGATCTCACTTATCCGTAACTGTGAGAAGCTGCCAGCGCAGGAGCACTTTATCGTTCAGGAGTACCTGGACAAGCCCTTCCTGATGGAGGGCTACAAGTTTGACCTGCGGATCTACATCCTCGTCACTTCCTGCGACCCTCTCCGCATTTTCCTTTATAACGACGGCCTCGTTCGCATGGGCACAGAGAAGTACCACGCGCCCAGTGAGGCCAACCTGGTAAGTCAAGAATAATGAAACTATTATTAATGCAGGTATTGACACACACCTGTACCTCAGTGCACAATGCCTGTTTGAGTGTGATATAAGTAGACGGCGCTGTGGTGAGTTTGTACTAGTGAGAAAAAAAAATTGTGTCCAGTGTTTTATTAATTCTGTAATTTACTACTAACAGCTAGCATATAGCATGGGTATTCACAAAACAATGTATTTAGCTTGTGCAACTCTACATAAGCAAATTAGAAATTGAAACAAAAGAAAACAAAGGTTGGGAAACAGTGTTATAGAATCTTTACATGCCTGCATGTACACACATAGATAGTGCACAATTGGTGGTAACTATAGGTCTGATGTTCACATATTCACACACGTAGGCGTTAGATGATAGGTTCGGCTATGGAGAGCAGTGTTATGCCACGTTTCCATTAGTACCTGCTCAGTGGGGATCGACTTGGCATGACTCGCCACGGTTTTGTTTTGTTTCCATTCCATTGAGGACCACTTCAGTGTGGGTGGAGTCAATATAGCAACGTGGGCAGAAGTCTGGTGACTTAATTTGTATGCGACTCAAAGTGTGTTATGCCTACACTACTGAGGGACCAGACAGGAACCCGTACCCGTGAGCAGCCATTAGCTCGGAGACCTCATGATAAACTTTCTCATTTCTAGTCTCATCTCCCACCAAGCACAGAAATGTCTGCACCTCCTCATTCGACCACAGTGTTGGTTTGCCTGCCTCCAGTTTCTTGCTGTCAGGTTTTAAAAATGGCGCGGTTGATTCTGGTGAAGGAGTTGCTCTCATGACCCGCTAGTGACGACACTCCCTGGCCAATCAGTGGCATGCTGTTCTTCGATTGTTCTTCAGATTGCCTCAGATAGCTTGAGTTGATCCACGCTGAGTATTTCCGTATGCAAACGCAGCTTTAGTGGAACAGAGAGGAGGGTGGAGAAAATGAAAGAAAATGGAGACAGACTGTCAAAGGTGTGGGAGCGTTTCACTGAAAACCAAAATAAAGGTGAATGCAGAGCTTTCCTTCCACGGCAGCATCGCTGCATTGCTGAGCGTTTAAAATGCCGGCACCCTGGAGCTGTGACATCAGCTCTGGATGGGTACGTTAGTGCGTTGCATTGATACCCTGTTAATGTTTGTACAGTAATGTTTCTGTTAGTTTACCAGTAGGAAACAAAGTCCGACAGGTAAACTAGCAAACAAGATGATGTTTGCTAAGCGGCACCATTTCTGTTAGTTAACGAGTGAAGGAGAATAGGAGCAGCTACATTGTCGCCTTTTTTTTTTTTTTCTCGCGATATCAGCGTTCATTCTGAACCGTAAACCTCTTCATGAACTGAATCATCTGTAAAATTTTCAGTTGTTTTGGACAGAAAGATCTTTTTGATTTAATTTGAAGCCTTATTTGAACTTTTGGACACAGGCTATTTTTATTTATTTGCGCATTATATTCTCAAAAGTAAAAGTTTCACATGGGCCACGCAGTGACACTTTCAGAGTAAAGCTCACCCATTTACAGTTTCAAACATATATGTACATATATTTTTAATCAACCAGTAATCCATAGATTGCATGTTTATTTGTTTTTGATCTTTTCAAACCTGTTTTTAACTCAGATGAAATAATAAAAATAAATGTTTAGCAGGTTTTCATCAAATGTACACTGTTACCTGGGTTACATGTGCACACACACAAAATATGCAGACACACTGTATGCACACAAACGTCCACATGCCAGATGTCTCCTGTAATATCAAGCCGCTCATATTTGCCTCGAGGTTCTGCACCTGCTGAAACACAGTCTGTTGCTGATGATGGGATGTAGATATACATACACACATACTCATGTATCAGTGAGTTCAGAGGACATTATGGTGGCTTGCATTTATTTCCTGGAGATTTACTCAGATCTTAACTATTACTACTATTTGCCTAGCCCTAGCTGTTGCCCTAGCCTTAACCTAACCTTGCTCTATCTTTAAAATCTGTCTTCACCTTAAATTTAATGATTTACGTTATGGGTGCTTGCTTTTTGTCCTCATAAGAAAGGCACATTCCCATAATGTGTGTAAATAGATTTACATGAGTAATGCCCATATCACTGCTTCCTATCAAGCATGGTACTTATCTAAAATATGAACACACACGCACGCATAGACATGCAGGACCTCTCCTGTGGCAAGTGTGCATTGTCTTAGTCTGTGACATATGATGGAGTGAGTCGTGCCATGGAGATGGATGTTTAATCCCACAGAGAGTGGCTTCCAGACAGCCATCAGGTGCTAGAGTGGCCTGCGGTCACAGTGGTTATTACCTTGTAGGCTAAGGACAAGGATGTATTGTCTTCAAGTGTAAGGGATAGTGTTTAAAGAGAGGGATATAAGAATAGTTGCACAGCTGCTAGTTATAGTCAACTATCCAATAAAACATTTTAGCCATACACTATTGGGCACTATAACTCAGATTATTTTGCTTAAAATTATTCTGCTCTGTGATTGTAAGCTTGAGCTATTGACTGATTTTCACTTATTCCCATGAGATCACCACCCAAGGAATGTTTTTAAAAAAATACATCACTGATAATTTTCTGGTTCACACAGTGATATATTCTTTATTTCTTTCACCATAACACTTATTCCACCATCTCAAGTTGTCAGGGGACTAGCATGCAAGATTTTTTTTTTCTTCAGTTTTATTTACCTACTTCAGAGAAAATGATTTGCATTACATTGTGGGTTGGTGCTCTGAAGTATAAAATCATAAACACTCCTGAGCAGGTTGTTAGAGCTTGTAAAAAGAAATTTTATTGTTATTCACTGCAAACCTTGATCCAGCAGTCACGTTTAGGCAGATTATCATCATGTATGCTGCATTTTTCAATATAAATGAAAAGGGCAAAGCTTGTTTTGAGCATATTTATTTATCTCATGCGAGTTATGTAAAAGAGATGAGTATAATGGATAATGCCTTTTATCATTCTGTTTTCTCTCCGCAGAGCCAGCTTTACATGCATCTGACCAACTACTCGGTCAACAAACACAATGAGAACTTTGAGCGAGATGAGACAGTGGACAAAGGCAGCAAGAGGTCCATCAGCTGGTTCACAGAGTTCCTCCGCACCAATGACTATGATGTGGCCAAGTTCTGGGGAGACGTCTCTGTACGTGGGCAGTCCACCCAAACAGATGCAAACACAGATACAGTTAAATTCAGACACGATGCGTTGTGGACGTGCACATCCACAAAAGCAAGGATGCAAAGTATGATAACGAAACACTCTGTAAATGCAAACAGCACATGACTTCATCCTAAAAACGAATCTGTAAGCGGACAGTCATTTTATAAACACATGCTATTCCCGCTAACAACACCCGTTGCACGCAATGCGCACGTGGACGAGCGACGGTTTGAAATGATTTGTTATGACAGTGATTCTGTGAGCTTGTTTAACTCCAGGAAGAGCTCAGTGAAAACATCATTCCTGGAGGGTGAGCGCTCCCTATTTGGCACTACCTTCTCCTCATTCAAACGCTTCAACCTTGTTCATTTTCTTTCATCATTGTCTGTTTGTAAAATTCCTCCACCCTCTGTGACTGATTCATTTTTTTTTTTTTCAATTTGTACATCCATCCATACCGGTCATGTGCCTTTTTAACTTTCTGTTTCTACTCTTTTAGTTACTCCTTTCTGTTTGACCCATTTCTTTTAGTCCCGTTTCTCTTCATTCTCTTGTTCTGTTTCAGTGTTATTTTCTCTTTTATTCTTGACCTTGAGTCTTTGTCCTTCTGTCCATAATCATTTGAGTTGTGTGGTCCCCCAGTACTGCTTCTCTACTTTACGGGCTGCTCTCCTGCTACCAGCACTCAAAACCAAAATGAAATCCCTTTGGTTATTATTCTGTACTCAAGGAAAGCTTTTATCTCTTCTCTTCATCGCCTTTTTATGCTTCTTTGTGTTCACGTGGCCTTTGCATTACCTGCTGGAAAAATTTGTTGTTTGGATAACATTTTTTCTTCTTCTTTATTCTCGTCTCATGTCCACGTTGTGTGATCTGTCCACGTGCTCCATTTGGTGAAGGAACTAACATTTCTTTTTCTGTGTTTCACTTAGTTTTCTTGTTTTTGTTTTCTTTCTCTCGCTTCTTGTCCTTAAGTAACACACCAGAATGTCACGCTCTCACTCAGCCAGAATGTCCACCTCTCGTCTTGCGCTGTGTTTTTGTGTGTGTGTGTGTGTGTGTGTGTGTGTTTTTCTCTGCGCTTTCTTCAGAAGTTGCGCCACTTTGGTGTTAGTGCTGTACATTTGCACTCACACAGTGTGCTTTGTTTCAAGTCTTTATTTACGCTCTCTGCAGCCTCTCCCCTCTTCTTCTCTTTTCATCTCTCCTCTTACATTTTGTTACCGTACAGACCTAGCAGGCTGCCCCGACTCTTTCTGCCAGCGGTCACGGTCAGACAGTCAGAGAGTTTGTTTGCCAAAAGATTTGTCTGTGGGGGTTAAGAATATCGTGTATATTTTTTTTATGTGAAACACTGACATCTCTTTCATATTAAGGCATTATTGATGTGCTGTATGGGGCCTAGGTTTGTGAAGGAAAGCTGCAGATTTTTTTTTTTTTTATGTGGGCGTAATTTTGAAAACAGTGTCTGACTACAAATGAGCTTGTCATTGGTTTATATTTCCACACACACAAACACTGAAGCAAAAAAAAAAAAATCACAAACCGTGTTTTGCACTTCTGCCAGCATCTAAAGACACGTTTGTTCATGTGCAAAAATTCCAAAGTTTTTATGCATTAGTTCCCTTGACAGAATAATACATTAGTGACATAATAATACATTATTTGTTCTCTATAAATTCAGTGTTTTCCTTGGTCTTATTTTAATTTTTTTAATGTGCCTTGTTTAATCCAGTGATACTGTTATGTGAATTTAAAGGAACCCGTATTTAGGAAAAGATCCGTCAGAACATTAAAAAAAACAATAAATTACGTGTTAAACCAATATTCAGATAAATCTATAGATAAAAAAAATAAATAAGATTTAAAACAAAACAAAAAACATTCAAGCTAGCAAGAAACAGGCACACATCCACACACATAAGGTTCAGGCAGTGGCCAGTGCTTGGGGCTCAGGATAAGGAGGGAGGTGATGTGGGCAGGGACGTAAGACACACACACACGCACTCACCAGTCACTGTCGGGGACTCTGGGCATAAACAGTGGTAGTGGGACCAGGTGTTTGTGCTGGGCAGCCTGTGGGGTCAGACGGGTGGATGGATTGTCATATGGTTGGAGGTGTGTGAGCGACAGACAGATAGAAAAGGGAGGAGGGGGTGCAGCCTTATCAGGCCAGGGCCAGACCACCATACACCTCTCCTGCACCCAGCAGTCAGACTGGACTGGGCAAACTGCAGGCCAGCAACACTGTGTGGGGCTTGACTGGTGAGGGTAAGCTATGTGCAAAGGGTTTGTGTATGTGTGTCAGAGTGTGAGTGTGTTTACCCCTGTTGCACAGTGGGAGTAGGAAGGTTGGTAGGAGCCAGCACAGATAGGTGCAAGCACAAACATGCGCACAGGTTGGGCACCACAAGCAACGGAGATGGACCACCACCAACTTTGATGAAGCTCTCTGCATGAGAGAAATTCAAAAGGCTTTAGCTTTTAAACCAACAGACTATCTTAACACATATTTGAATTCAGGATTAAATATAGATTTTTA
This sequence comes from Andinoacara biseriatus, assembly GCA_015108635.1. Taxonomy (NCBI): domain Eukaryota; kingdom Metazoa; phylum Chordata; class Actinopteri; order Cichliformes; family Cichlidae; genus Andinoacara; species Andinoacara biseriatus. Next base: position 12,462 of record VUQJ01011709.1, read on the forward strand.
TTCCCGCCTCTGTGGAGCATGTCTGTAGGTTGCAGTGTGCCGTCACAATTGTTTCGTTGTCAGTTTTGTCCTAAATACAAAGGTACCATCCTTTATCTGCAGTCGCAAAATGAAATTAAAGAGAGAGTTTTAATTTCACCATTTCCCGATTAAGAAGACCTTTAATCAGCAGCTATAAAAACCACAGCCTATGGCTTTTTTAGGATAAATGAAACCTACTAAATAAAAAGTACAATTGAGTTCTCTTTGTAAATGCAGCTGGCTGATTCTCTCTGTCTTTGTGTGTCTGTCTTGCCAGGAGCTGGTGGTGAAGACATTAATAGTGGCTGAGCCCCACGTGCTGCACGCCTACCGCATGTGTCGCCCGGGCCAGCCACCAGGGAGTGACAGCGTCTGCTTTGAGGTCCTGGGCTTTGACATCATCCTGGACCGCAAACTCAAACCCTGGCTATTGGAGGTACAATTTTGTATATGTACAGTATGTGTGTGTAGAGTTTGTTAAACTCCAGAAGTGTTTCTCTTCCCACAAAAACTGCATTTTCTTCTGTAGTATTTTTAGAGGGGCAGTTTCATTAGATAATTTGAGATATTTAATTTCTAAACTACTATTACTATTTTACTATATACTATTATTATTTAGTACTAAACTGCTGTTTGTGTGTACATTTAACATTTTTAAAATTTTCAACAAATAATTAAGGTGCTAGTATTCTGATTCCTGTGATTCATAATATTTCTGTGAAGTTTCACCTGTCTGTGCTGCTACTAAAGTGACAGCGGCTCCAGACTGAAGTGGTGCGGTATAAGCAGGAGACAGGGAGACGTTACCACACACTGACAGAAAGCATAAACACACACTGATTTTGCCCACACACTCTGGTCCCCAACACACAAACACCCACACAGTCTCAAGTACATGTTTATGCACCTCTGAACTCAAGGAGAGACTCCCGTAAAATGAAAGGAACTCGCACGACCGCAACTGTGCATGCGTGATTACATGCATGTGTGCATTCATATGCACCCATACATACATGCAGAAATGCCTGAATATACAGCAGCATATAAGAAATGATAAAGACTCCACCCCAGGGTATTAAAATATAGGTCAGAATGGCAGGCTAACTAGTAATTCTTCAAATGTCAGTCTCTCAAGTGCCAGTCACGCAGGAGATGGAGTCAAGTTCAGATTCCACTCCAGGATTTCTGTCTCACTGCTCTGATGTCAGCCAGTGAGTTAAAGTGTGACCTAAATCCTTTAACCCAAAGTGGTTGCACCTCCACCCCCATCCCACAAATTGACTCGAGGATGGGAAATGCCTTAGGGATAAATGTTTGTTTTTTTCCCCCCATCATGCCAACCCAAAATAAAAATTTTAGATTTTTTTTGAAAGTCTGAGATTTGGAGAAACAAAGTGACATTTGATAGTTGGTTGGTATTTTCAGGCTCTGGCATTTTCTGTCATCTTGGAATTAGGGTGCTATTATTACCCTACGTGACATTTCTTGTGTAGCTGAGCAGTTGTACTATAAGACAAAAGGATGTACAAGAGAGAGCAAGAGGATGGTGTTCCTTTTGACTGCTGGTGCACCGTGACAGCGTTTGTGAGCATTGTGTGTGTATACGTGTGTATGTGTGTGTGTGTGTGTGTGTGTGTGTGTGTGTGTGTGTACATGTGTATGAGACATAGCAAACAGCCGTGAATGCAGTTGTTCCACTCCAGCAGTAATGATCCCCCCTGTGCTACTAGCAGCTCTCTATAAGTCTCATCAATTAACATCCCACGCACGCACGCACGCACGCACGCGCGCACACACACACACACTCACACACACACCCACAACCCCGCTTCTCTTTCACGCAACATTTACAGCAACAATAATTTATTTCCCAAATTCAACTGATTAGTCAGGGGATAGTTGCAAGCAAAGAGACCCCGTCTCAAATCCTCACTGCGTACACTGTCAAGCTTGAAAATAACTTTATTACCACTTTTTAGCCCGTTGCCGTTCGTTGCTATTCAGCGGGGACGCAACAAGCAGGCGGGCCCATAGGCTGGTTTCCACAAACGGTACCCTATGGCAAGCCCTCAGGTCTAAATTTAATTTTTCAGCAGATCGCTTTGCAACATTTTGTGGTAAACTGAATCTATTTCACCCCATTTCACCATTTGTTTTAACTTTCTGTTTTTTTTCCTGCCCGCGAGTCACTGCGAAACAGTAAAAATTGTGTCAGGAATTGAAACACAATCTAGGTCTAAGAGGTTTGTTTTGAATTTGCGGACTCCACCACTCAGCCCTCCTTGTTGGTGTCACTGTGAATTACGCGTGCCATGCTTCGTTGAGGCTTTACCCAGACTGCTGTTCCGACCACGTCCTCTCTTGCTCTTTTGAACGTCAGAGTTGGTTGTTGGACATGCAAACTCGCAACCAGGAAATGAAAGTTCAACCTGTGTAGACTCAAACGCCAGTTGGATACGTGAAAGCTAGATGGTATCATGTACAAGAAACTGTCAGTTCGTATTAGTCTTGTCCTTTGCATTTGTGTTTTTGTCAGTTGTTTTCTGAGAGTGTGTAGGTGGATGGGGAAAGGAGAAGCAAATTCCAAAAATCAGGCACTGCTTTTTTTTTGGGGGGGGGGGTATTCAAAATAATGTTACTCCACACTGTTAGAGGATGCATTTGCCTCTTTGTTACAACTGCAACAAAAACAAGCAAACAAACAAAAAAAACATTGTGCAAAATACAGTACACTATCGCTTTGTAAGTGGACAAGCACAAAGAGATATCATTGCAAATATACTGATAGCAAACACAGAGGAATAAAGAGGAATACTCCACAGACCAGCAGACACCTGCTAAATAGCTTGTCACACTGGTGAGCAGAGAAAAGGCAAGGGTGATGAGTCTCAAATGAAGGCCAGGCATCAAAAAGGCCCATTGTGCTCAAAGCAAAGAGAGAAAGGGGACATGAGAAGGTAAAAAAGCAGAGAGAGACAGGCTTTTGTGTGATCCTTATCTTAATTCAGTGGAGTTTTCAACACAAGTTTTACCCCCCATTGACATTCAAAACATCAGCGCTACATAGGCACGCACACACAGACCCACGCACACGCACTTGCTCAAATGGCGTAACCCGAGACATTCACTTTCATTAAACCAGCCCAGACAGCATCTGTGCTTCGTATAGGAAAGGCGTTTCATTGAGCCGTGATCTTCGCTTCATGCAGGCGCACGCTCAAGTGTGTATACACACACGCACACACACACACACACAAATGCGCATATCTAAGCACACATTCAAACATGCAATCTGCCTAGTCTGTAGTTTCTATCATCAAGGCCAAGGCTTTTGCTTTTAGCGGTTCATTGAGTGTTTTCTTTCTCTTTTAAAAGCAAAAAATAAATAAATAAATAAATAAATAATTCTCTAAGCAAACCAGAAAAAAATAAAAATTATTGCACATGTATTCAGTTTAGCTGATTAACTGCCTCATTACACAGGCTTATAAATTCTGTAGCATCTTAAAATGGCACCGCACGGGTCAGAAAGACCAGCAAGCTTTTACAAATCCAACATGAGGTGTAAGGAGTGCATTTACTTGTTTGCCAAATGTAGCAGTGGGACAGTATTAATGCCCCTGCACCCCTCAGCCCTATTGCCTCTTTAGGACCTGTGTTCTGTAAGCCGACATGACAAATAGTTTAAAATTTAGAGAGAAAAATCTAAAAATGGGAGAGGACAAGATGCATACGCACAAAAATACTATTGCCTTAAATTTTCCACCCCTGAAAGAGAATCTGACAAAGAGCGCAATTTAGCGTTCTCACGAGGTCCTGATGGGTATCCGCGGACCCCAGCACAAGGACCAGTGAACTGAGGCCCAGCCTCATTACAGGCTCTGGCTCACTTCATTTTTTTAAGCTGTTTTCCCACATGCAGCATAAAAAAGCTCCAGCTGGTCAACTCTAAATAAGAAGAAACAAGTGTTTGTAGTGAGCATGAATAATTAGAAACCTCCCTGGTCCCTGCGAAGCTGTCTCTCCAGTGCCGGGCTCCAGGCAGCTTAGAGGCTCGTTGGCCTGCTTGTTAGGGCTACAGTCGGCATGTGATGGCGCGCTCGTGTGTCCGTGTAAAAGTGAATGTGAGTTAGTGTGTCTAAATTTGATTTGTGCTGTGTGAATGTGTGCAGTCTTTGGTACTGTACACGTGTTTGGCTGCATGTTAAACACACATCATGAGAGATACAGTTGAGGATCTGTCTGTGATTTTGTGTAAATCTTTCTACTCTCTGTCTGCGCTCGTGTGTGTGTGTGCGTGCGTGTGTGTGTATCTGGATGAATGGTCTTTGGCCCTCTGGGAATAGTCCTCTGTAGTGTGTGGTACGCTAACCTCATCTGCTTACCAACTCCAGCCCATAGTCTGCCTTTTTTATTCAGTGAGATTGGCAGGAGTAAACTCTTTTAAAACGCACAAACAGACCTATTCAGGAAGAGGTTGGGCGACTTTCACGGCGTTGTATGCGTCATTGTGTAATATCAACATAACATTGCAGCTTGATTATTGATGGCAACAATTTAACTACCATCTCCTCATCCATCTCTTGTGCTCTTTCTTCCTGTCTGGTCCCTCTTTAGGATGCCCGTACAAAATGATTGGCAGCTAATGAGGCGGGCGTGGTTAGGCCGACTGTGGCGTGGGTTTGCTTGTGTCACAGGTTGTTTGTGTGTATGTGTGTGTGAATGGGCATTATAAAAACAGACCAGCAGACTGGAGTTGGGCTGCTCCGCCAAGTGTGGTGATTCTTCACCCTTCCCCTCACCCCTTCCTTCAACTTGCCCCTCTTTGTGTGCTTTGTGTCTCCAATTGTTTCGAGATGAGTTTTGGTTTGCTCGGCCATCCCTCAGAGCCAACATAATCCAGACTTCCTTTTTCTTTTGATTGGGAGCGTGTGTGTGTGTGTGTGTGCATATTTTTGTTGACTGTGTGTTTGTGGGAAGTAATCTGCATTGGCAACTGTAAACAGATGCACGCACACACACACACACGCACACATAGAAAAAAAAAACACATGGATAGTTTTCACACTTTCCTATTTTCCAACACACACAGGGAATAAATGAGTTGCTACTGAGGAATTCCTGTTAATTCCTTGTGTGGAATAAATAGTGGTTCACGTGTGTGTGGGTTTCCAGTAGAAATTCGATTTCATCTGTGGAGAATGAGATAAAAATTTAATGTTCTTATATCTTTTCATAAAAGTATAAAGAGTAGCCATTTAAAGCATAGCTGTTTTCCAGGTAGTTTTAGAGGTTGGATTTAGAGGTTAGTCTGCCTTTCACATATTTCCTGAGGAAATTTCAGAAGTGTTTCCTAACACCTGCTACAGCCGGCTCGAACATTATTGTGTATTCAGAGTGATTAAAGAGGAATTTACTTGCTACCTGTGCTCTCCAAATAATTTTCATCCCTTCATGATTGAATTTTCTAGGGTAAATGATAGAGGAGAATACATACAGTTTGGTATTCTCAATTATCTTTCTGAGTCTCTTTTGCCCCCTTCCACCTTTCATTCTCCTTTTGTCTTTGATTAATCTTTGGCACTTAGTGGGATTCATTCTTGTTTAAATGTACATAGATATTGTCCTTACCTCTGAGGGGGTGTCTTTCCACTTGTAAACCCTAGGTGGCAGTAGTGACCTACGAGCCACTCCCTGGCTTAAAAGAGGTTTATTAAAGAATAATTAGAATGATGTATGGGACTGTCTGTCTCTATCCACATCCATTTTCCCCCAACATGACTATTTCATGGAATAAGTATCAAATTAGGAGCGCACAGGCTTTGTATGTGGGGCAGTTGAAAACATACACCAACTCTTAGTCATTTATCATCAGGCGTGCATGGCAGTACCAGTGACAGTGTACGTGACTGTATTGCGCACATGTGATTGAGAAGGAAGATGCATGTTTATGAGTGACATATGGAGCTGTAGTACGTATAGCTGGCTGTGTGGCACATTTGAAGGGAAGACATGTATGCCTGTCATGTTTATGACAGGCAGCTTTGGACCTCAGGTTGTGTTTGTTGATTTATTCTTGTTTGAAGACTCGTTGGCACTTTGAATTAAGTGTGCATGTTTGTGTGTGGGTGCCTTACTGTGTCCACGTGCACCTTGTGTAACAAGCATGGAGGAACTTTTATTTTTTTCTTTTGTGGCTATGTCTGATTGTATCTTGTTTATGTCTTCATAAAGCAGTACTCTCTGCACTGGCCAGGCAGGTCAGACTGATTGGTGGCCAAAGCTAAAGCTAAGAAGTGTCCCACTCACTTCCAGGACCTTTACCAGGATCAGCTAGAGTGTCCCTGTATCCGAATGGACCACGTAAAATGCCACAAAAAGAACAAAACAGTGATTGATAAGATGGCTGAAACAAGAGAGCGACTTAACAGGGTGGCTGGCTGTCTGTCTTTCTGTCGCTCTACTACTCATGCTCGGTTTCCCCTCTCCCTTTCTGCCTCCCTCTCTCATTCCACCATTGTGCAGCAACAAACACTCCATTCTGACAGCGGTTGAACTGTGCCGATACCCTTGAGCGTGCGGGGCAAAATGGGAGGCTTGTCAAAGCAGTGGTTGTTTACACTCTGCCAGGAATAATAAGAGGGGGTCGTTTTTCTGAACCGATTAATCACGAGCAGCCCTTGTACTTGTTTTAGAGAGCATTCCAGACGCAGAATAAATGGCGATGTGGGGTAGCAATTTGTTGTGGAAATAAAGCAGCTGATTGTTGTTGATCCGGCGCTGTTGCTATATTATTAGGGTCTGCGTGGCACAGCAGAAGCCACAGGTACAAACTGTTTAATGTCCACTGCATTTTTAACAGTGAGTGAGATATATTATCATCACAAGGTTAATGGGTTTATTCATAATTGAAGGGATAACAATAGATAGAGATGCAGTATGAGTTGGCGCCTTATCATAATATGAGTGGAGACCGACTTTGTTCTCTGTAGTTGTGCAGAACGACCTATGACTATGTTAACAGTAATCTTATTGTTAGGCATTCATTTTGCTGTTCGGCTGTTATTTACTTACCGACTATCCTTGGGCAACACACTTAGTTCTCAATTAGAATGTTGTGATTTTATTATGTATTAACTGCCCTGAGATGACTTATGTTATGATTTGATGCCGTATAAATAAAAGTGAATTAAATTTACTTGAATTAGACGCTTCAAGGGGCCAAACATCAACAGAGCCTGTGTTCAAACCTTTGGGTGAAT
>VUQJ01011715.1:1610-12276 GCA_015108635.1 Andinoacara biseriatus
TCCTGCTCCAGGAGGAATAGGCGGAATCTGATTACAGACCTATTTTACAGCAGACGCCGGGGCGCAATAAAGGGAGAGAGAGCACGGAAACGGGACTCGGCCCATCAATTAGATCTCTATTAGCAGCCAATGCAGACCTCACCTCAGGAAACGCCGGGGCTCTGAAATTAAACAATTCTTCAAGCTCGACAAGCCAGTCAGTTCTGTTATATCTTTTAGAAGGGATGAAGGAGGGGACGAGTCCTTACTAGAATGCACTACCCTAAAATCATTAAAGAAAATACGCTATTTGAGACATAAATATATTCGTGTTGATTAAAAAAAAGGGATAAACCTAAACCCAAGATAAGGTCGTCACTCAGTAGAAAGGATAAACTATAAATTCTCATTTGAATAGTAAATAATATAGGCCTATTGATGGGATTGTATATGAGCAATGAAGACATAGGCTACAATAAGGTACAAAGCGCCTCAGCAATATCTGAATGACATTATTATAAGGCCTGTTATTGCCTAAAATGTTGAAGTAAACAGTCCAAAACAAAACCTTAAGCATTGTATTGGTCTCATAGAAATATTACAGGCACGTTTCCTCGTTACATCTTCCTAAAACCGCCTTCCGGTGCCATTAATCTCAGATTGCTGACCCGCTGACCTGAGGCGGGACAAAATGTCAATAGTGGATAATTAGCCGCGGCATTAAAGCCATTTAGACAGAACACCTTCACAGGCTTCTGAATGGCCGTAAATCAAAACGGCTTTTTGGGGAAATTAAAAGTTTTAGTCCACTCTAAAAATGCTGCGAGTCTGCATATAATTGGGTTTTAGTCGATGGGATGTGACATTTCCATGTTAATAGAGGTTCATTAGTAGTGAGGGCGGGCAGGGACTGTGGGCCAGCTCCCTGTAGTTCCAGGCCAAAGGCTCTTATATGTTTGTGAGCCACATTCTCGTTCGTTACACCCAGAAACCTGGCAAGAAAGGCCAGTATTACCGGGATGATATGGCACCAGCAGGTGAACTAAATATCTGTCTGTAACTCGGTGTTTTGGTCTGAGAAATTGAAATGAACCTTTAGGATGTAGTTATAACATTTGTTTTTTTGTTTCTTTAAAGGCATGCGCAACACTAATCATTTTGGTAATAGTGGCCATTAACCTACTTAAGTTTTACATAAGTGTGGCCCAGTTAAGATGTAGCCTGCTCTTAAGCCTTACAGATTTCTAGGGTTTGGGAAAATGCAGTCGCTTTTATACCCTAACGATTTGTGGTGATTCATTTCTGGAATGATCTGACGCAATTCCATGAGCCCTCTCTTAACAATCTTCGCCTGTTTCTCAGTACTGTGGCACGTATTTCTCTATTTGCTCAATCAAAGGATGGCCATTTATCATCAAGAAGGACAGCTTCGTATTTTCTACCTTGCCCGCTCGGTTCCAGGACCAAATTCAGCATTTTTATGGAAAACTGCAGTCATTTTGATTGATGAAATCCAAAGATGTCCAAAACAATCATGGAGATCCCCAACTGTGGCGCACCGGCGGGGTGCTCCAGTGTTGTCATTGTTCCGCAGAAAGAAAGGAGCGCGTCCGGAGAACACCAGGGGAAAAATCACGATTTTCAGTTCAAAAGGCTCAGAAAAGCAGCATTTCTTTACAGGCAGTGGGAAAGTGCAGGAAAACCTTTTTCCACTTGCAGGCGAAAACAATACTTGCTTGGCTTTTTCCTCTTGATGCATTCAGCTATAAAGACATGCTCTAATAGAAACAGGCCAGAATAATGAATTGATTATTTTACTGTGAAGGCTGATGTTATTTGTGTCTGAGAGAGCTGAATGGCTGGTGCAACACATCCCCCTGAAGTCATCCGATTTGCGCATACAGGCTCATTGTGTGTCATGTAGCTGCGAAAAGTAAAATAACTTTTCCTTAAAACCGATTTCACATAGCCTTTATTTACCCGGGCTTGTCTTGTTTGCTGTGATTCATAATGTCACAAGAAATGTCACCTGTCTGCCCTAATTGCCACCTTCTGTTATTAATACCAGGAGTGTGGCTCCCTTTTGCACCCGTGGAAATAAGGCTATATTGCGTACTTAATACAGCGTCACCCAAAGGGAGATTCAATAAATCTCCCTTTAACGGCGTTTCCCCTCAAAACTCCTTTAGGCGAGTGGAGGCCGTGTCAAGATTGCGATTGTGCGCCAGTGCTTAGGACCAGCTGCTCCCAGGACAGACAAGCCCTTGTCAATTAGGCGGTGACAAGCAGGTCCTCCAACTGCCTGCAGGCGCTCCACCAGCCAGCAGTGTACAGTCCCTGCAATTAGTATCAATTTCTGTCGAGACCTCCTTGGAGCGCGCAGACGCAGGCCGGGTAAATGGCCAAACATTGTCCAAATAACACCATGAGCCACAAATGACAACGTGTAATGGGCCCAGTGTTAACCGCACGGCGCGCTGTGGAGAAAGAAAAACGTTTGAATTTAGGAAGAGCAGGACATAAGCCCAGGATGGTTTCTCACATAAATACACAAACCTTCCGCTTATGACCGCCCTGTTGGCTACAATTACCATTGCTATTTGCGTTGCTCCAGTTTACCCCAGGCACTGTTTATATTGGTGGAAGAATGACAAGATTATTAAATATTTAATCGGAATAATCTTGTTAACTAATCACCTCTCTGGCAGGAGAAAGATTCATTAATCAGTCTAATGAATGAACACCAAAATATGACGTAGTTAAACATTTTGCATTGTTGCGTAAAAAGCACTGCCTGGTTTAAAGGATGCAGTTATTAACAATTAGTAGATATTTACCACTATTAAACTGGACATCGAAATTTTGATTTCCTGCAGATCTGCAGATTTTAACTGTTACCCGATAAACTGATAAATAGTAGGTTTCCTGTCTGTAGAGATAAGTATTAATAAATAGTCAAGTTTGAAGGTCAGTATTTAATCCAGATTATCTGCAAACTGGTCTAACAAGCCAGGCGGTTGTCACCACCTGCCAAATCACTACTTGTCAGTATTGGTGGAATATAACTGATTTATAAAGCATTAGTAGATGTTTTCTTTACCTTTAAACCAATTTATAACTTGGCTCTTTGCTTAAGCCAAACTGTCAGTTTTGATCCTATGAGTGAGTAAATAAATGTCAAGACAGCACTGTCACAACACTGACAACCCATAGAAGGATTGCTCACCAAGCCCCTTTTGTAAATGGTGTCACCCAAGCAGCTGGTGGTGGCATTCCCGGGCCTTGGACGCTGCCCTTTGGCCTCTGTGGGGGTTGGACTCCGGACAGGGCGGTCCAGCCATCTACACAGCTTCGTGATTCCTCGGGTCAGCAGGGCCAAGTTTCCAGCGGGAGAAGTTGGGGGAAAGTAGGGGAACAAAAACCCCAAAGCTCACCAGGCCAGTGGGATCATTAGTATGAACGTTTGTTTAACTAATTAGCAAGCTGGGCAGCCAGAGGGAGGCTTGTATAGACGTCATGGACGTCATATAAGGCAAAGGTACGGGCATCCGTCACTCTGGTTAAGCGGAGGATGAATGCAGTTTGGAGGATGTGGGTGAAGCGCAGAAATCCAGCCAAGATTGCGTGGATAGTGTGCGTCAAGGACCAGATAATAATCCATTACATGAGCCAAATTAAGATGCTCGGACAGCCCGTCATCCTTCTGTTTTATAGCAAATTAAAGAGTGTGCAGCATTTAAGAAACTGACTTCATCCGTTAGTGAACAATAAATGGTTATTTTCGAGGGAGGATTTTTGCTGCAGAGTTCAAAGTACAGGACGGGGACAGGGCAGCGCACTGAAGTTCAAGAACAGTGCAAACAGCACATGCCAACAAAAGGAGCCACTGAGCATTCAGCTATGGCAGCGCAGAAGAAGTTGGTGGGGAGGAGGCTGCGGGTCCCGCGTTAAATATGGGAAAGTTTGGGGAACAAGGTCGGCAGGTCAAGAAAAGTCAACAAGAGAGCAGTCTTGATGACAGAAGGAATTTAATATCAAAAATACATAAATCTTCAAGTGAGGGCAGGCGGATAATGGGCACAATGGAGGCGAGTGTTAGAGTCAACACAGATTTGTTGGCGATTAAATGAATGGGGCCAAGTTGTTAACATTTAACACAAAACGTTGGCACTAGAATAGAGGTTGGGCGGGATGGAAGGGGGTTTCCTGGCTGGAGCAGGGCTGTCAGGACACGCAGAAAGACAGCCGATGCGCAGATCTGGCGCAACGCACATTTTGTACATTTGATAATATGCATCACCTTCATTATTTTTAAATGAAACCAATAAGAAACCAATAAATCCCATTCAAGTTATATGTGTCACTTTAATTAGCTGATTTGCTGATCGGTTATGCCCAGGTGTTCGTGCGCAATTAGGCAAGAATTTAACGAAGTGTGTGAATGAGCGCGCATTGTGATGAATCCACCTCAGTTGGCTGAATCATATGCCACTGCAAGGATATCGGTCATCTGGGACAATAGGTATTAATCTTTCCATGGTGTAGGAAATAGGCCTACATTTGTCTCCACGTCCCCTCTGACTGCTGTGCCACACTGGACGCAGCGCTGAGAACTCTGTCTGACCTTCGCCCTCGCCCCTGCAAAGCCCTGCAAGTTCCCCGGCAGTCGCAAACAACTCTGAATTCCATAATTCTTCGCGAAAAGGCACTATTAGGGAAAAATCCTTCCTTTTTGACAATTTAATAGTGCAAACTAATCATCTGGTTGACACGGGCCATTCATCTCCGCACAGGCAGACAAAGGCAAGGCCTTTTCCATAGGTTCGTCTGGATCCTGCAGTCAGACCAGCCTCTATTTTGAGATCAAGTGCACAATAAAAGCATTGTGACTGCTTAATGGCTATGTTTGTGAAGCCACCCAAAATCCAGTGTATTAAATGCATTTTTTTTTTTTAAAGAATGAAAAATAGGCAAACGTGGACTAAAGGCCGCAGAACTGACACTAAACCTGCTTCCACGAGAAACCAAATGGTATAAAACTTTGTTTGGGTGTTTAAAGCAATCAAAACATGAAATAAAAGATTGGGGATAAAAAAAATGGGCGCCACAAAATTGCTTAAACGCCTCAAGTTATGAATTCGTTTCTGAATCAATTTAGCGGTGCAGGCATTTTCCAAACATCCTCTTGCGGGAGTAACAAGACAGGGAAATTGATCCGGTGAGACCTCACCTCTCGGTGCGCCTCAATAAAAGAGACATCAGCCTCTCTTGACGACTGTGTAATTTTTAATATATATGCAATAAATGTTCAATTTGTTTCCAGAAATGACGGGAAATAATAACGTCAAATTTTAAAGTCATCCATTACAACCAAACAATGCTCATGCATAGGTGCTCCAGCGCAGAGTGCTTTGATTAATTCACATTTTGATTGTGTTTGATAAAGCAATAACGTTACGGCGCTCGACTCTGGACCATTTCCCACTTCTGGAAAACAAATACGATGGTGGCTGAGTTTTGATTAAAAATATATATGGATTACAGGAGGATTTCTAAAGCCAACGGATCCCGCAGCAGTAAAGGTAGTAAAGGCTTTACTGCTGCTGTCCAGGTGGAATGTGATAAACTTCAAGGGACAGTGAGGGTTAATTTCCTCTGAAATAAAGCAAATCAAAAATGAAGAAACAATCTGATTGGTGTCACTGTTCTCTGTCACAAAACCCCTCAACAGGACCCAGTTATTAATTTTATGTTAGGGGTTATTATTAGACATGAGTCCTTCAAGTTCTTAAATAAATTAAACTGTTTAAACACCCATTTTAAATAGTAAATTGGCTGATTTGTTAGAAAATTTCAAAAATATCTGATAACACCACAAATGTAAGATTTAGCCTGTAACATAAATTCAAAGGGAAAACGTGATAGATACATAGCTACCTCTTGATACCGGTAAATTAAACAATTTCACAATAATTACCTGCGGAAATCTTAAAGTGATCATTCATGCTCTATCTTAAATACTTTTGAAAAAAAGGACACAGACAATTCACTTTTACTGCCATAATAAATGTCCCATAGAAGTATGATTCAGCCAGGTTACAGTCCATGCACAGATGTGTTCAGATACAGGTAGTGCAGGTAGAAGGAGGCCGAGGTCTCGGATCGCTGTAGACCTTGGCACAAAGCGCATTAAGTTGGCTGATCTCTCTCAAACCATTTGATTAATTCACCCCCATTGAAAACCAAGCGAGCAAGGAGTGGAGGGACGTGACCAATGACATAATAGGCTGTGTCAAACAGCCTTGCAAAACGCCCAGACCATTTGTGGTGACAATCCTGATGCCATCAGTTCCATTATAGACCCCCATTCAAGCCAGAAACAAACATGACTTTACTTCCAAAAAAAAAAAAAGAGGGAAAAATCAGCTTTCTGGTGGATCCTTTTTGCTTTTTATCTCAATAGATTTTTAGCTCAGGACTCAGTGTGGGCACCACATCTGACTGATCAGCAAACAATATACACTGATCAAAAAAAGAGGGAGGGGGGGGGCAGCTACAGTATGTCCATCTATGCAAATTGTTCCAATATCATGTGATCCAAGCTATAATATTCATGGATTTATGGTATCATTTAAAAAGAAAGGAAGGGGCTCACACAGTAGATTTAAAATGACTACATACACTATGATCGTGCCAATTTCTCCTGTTAAGAGATGATAAACTATTTAACTCTTTACCTTCCAAGCGAGTTCACTTTAATTTGCCTGAAGTCTCTTCTGTGATCATTATGTCAATCAAAGCTAAGCTGTCAGTGAAGGTTTCTGTACACATGCAGAGAAACGTCTGGCATGGATTAAAGCGTTTGGAGACGCTGCAAAATTTGATAAAAACGTTTTTAGTCTATAAATAGATACATCAGCAGACAATGAGGAGCATCAAGAACAAAGGTAATGAAGAAAACGCACCGCATGTACACAACAGACAGAAATGTAACACAACTGAAGCCACTTGTATAAGAAATAATAGATCACAGCTCCCTAAAAGTGTTTTTATTCTGCTCAAATAAGATAATCCATATCAGGAATCAGCATGCTGATTTTTTGTTATTTTGCCCTGTTTAACAACAGCCTGTTTAGGGATTAATGTGTAAGAGGGTCTCATGCAGGTTTTCTTTGGAAAATGGGGAATCTTCTAATAAAAATAAGAGATGATTTGTATAGCTTTAAACCTAAAGCATTCTCTCAAAAAATATGAGAGCATGCTACTTTTTCTCTCTTTTTTTTTTTACAAAGATATTATTGAGATTTAAAAAGAAACATATTCTTAAAAAAAATCTGCCAAAAGAACAAAGACTAGAGGTGAAAACAGGTACAACACACTAAAATAAATAATTCCATTAACTAACCAGCTGCTGCAGTTTAATGGAGATGCAAATATTTGAGAGCCTTTTCCTTCAACCCTGTAAAAAAAATCAGTGAGTTTAAAAAAGTGCATGATTTTATTTGGGCTTTCAGAGGGAGTTATATCCGAAACGAAATTAAAGCTTCTGTTAATTTTTATTTTTATAAGTTTCACAATTTTTTTCAGCCTGAAGAAATAAATGTACAATTCGGCCTAATCAGTGCGAATATCCACCATTAATCATTGCGGTCATCATGAAATAAGCTTGAAATCATTCTTAGAGAGAGAAAAAAAGGGCCAAAGAGTGTTGATAACTCGCTTTATTGTTCCTTGAACCAATCTAAGGGAAATTCACCGTGTCCTTCTTTTCCTCCCTACCAAACCGACTCTTTCTTAACATCTTCTTCCTCGCTTGTTCCCATTTTCATCCCCTTCCACGCCCTGTTTGTTTTGGCCGAATAGATCCAGAGACTGAGATGAAACCATTACAAGCGCTTTCCTTTAAGCATACACGACTGTTTATTTCTTTAAGCAGCTTTTCACTTTGGTCTGTCACTCACTCTCCTTTCTTTTTTCCGCCCCTTTTCTCTAGAAAACTGTTGAAGAAGATTTGAATGAAAAGATTAAAAGCGAAATGCGCGTAATGCGTGAAAAGATGTCGCTTCGTATCGAGAAGACGGTAGATAGATGCTGTTAATGTCAGTGCCTGTAAGTCTAATGTCTTTATACTTTTCCCTGTTTCTGAGGGTACTAGATGCCCTTAATATTTTTTTTAATTAATAATAATAAAAACAACACCTAATTACCAAACTATAAATATAAATTTAAACTGCAAAGGCCCGCATTACGAAGGAGAGCTCATTATCTGACTTTGGCTGGCTTCCGGGCGGTTTATTTTAATTTTTCTATTTTGATTTTATTTTGTTTACAATTACGGTGTTTGTTTTTGATTCTATTTTTTTTTTTTTTTATAGCCCACAGAACAGGATGCAGAGATGAGAGAAAAATCGGGTAAACTGCTCGAAACTGTGAGTTTGTGGGTGCCGGTGTTTGATCTCAGCGGGTTTATACTCACATTAAAATGATCGACAACAGTCTGGCTTTCAAAATAATCATGATAAATACTCTATTTAAATATATAGTAGTAAAGATATCCAAACCATAAAACAGAGATTTGAAGTATCTGCACCTTTAGTATCTGCACCTCCTCGAGTGGTTCTGGTCTACCCAGCAGCAATGCGGGACTTTTACTGGTATCATTAACGTCCCTGTAGTCCCACGTCTGTAAAAGCATCGACGTTAAAATTTTTGTGACATATTTATCTCTGCAAAACTGATCAAATACCCGCACCATTCTTCCATGGGAGCCCGGCCAAATTAAAAGTTGGTCAGATAATGTTGTCTCATTTAAAATCTCACCTTGAGCTCTCTAGTGACTGGTAATGGTCCGAGAGGAGCTGACGCCTAAAAAAAAATCATCAAGGTCTAGTCTCAGTGTACGCTACCGTTTGGAGAGTTCTGTCATGCCAAACGAAAAAGAAAGAATATAAAATAGTAATAATGTTTTTGAAGCAGGCAGGCAGAATCATCAATTAAACATAGAAAATGCATGCAAGGCAGGGCGCCGCAGCCTTACTTACTCTGTGCTGTGCTGAGTCTCCGCAGTTTAATTACAAGCCCTAATTTCCAATCGGAGATAGTGTCAAAAAATCTGCGACTATTTCTCAGAGATTCCCTTTAACAAGTGGAAACTTAGTGTCCTCCTGCACCATTTTATACATGATGAGCCGTCAGTAATGGGATTATTAAACAAAAACGTTTCAGGCGCTGGCGTTAACCTTTTTTAATGCCTAATTAGGTTTTGCAAAGAAATAATTAGATTCTACAGTGCTTACACTGCCTATATTTTCAAATGGCATCTGCAGCAAACACATCATCCTGCGACACTCGTGCCAATAATCTGCGGACATATGCGCCACAGCAGCAGTCAGATGTAAGATTTTAAAACATGATGGGACCAAATAAGGTGCACTTAAAGCTAAAATTATTTTCAAGCACATGCTATAGGCCAACCTGCAGCAGGAAGATAGTCTGGTCAACTGCGCCCCCTTGTGGTAGTAGCACTGAGGTTCGCAATTACAGTAGGTGTTTGGATAAAAAAGAAAAAAGAAAACTCGATATTCTTGTTGTCTAATTAAAACCTTAGCTCAGCCAAACTATTCTTAATCCAAGCAGCACAGCTTTTGAGAAGGCTGAGGCTAAAATGAATAGCGTAAAAAAATAAAAGAGGGCTCTGCGATCTTTTATATGGGCGTTGACCTTGACGCAGGCGCAGTTTTTCCTTTAAACGTGCCGCACAGGAAAAGCTTTTTAGCAACACCAAAATCGTTACTGATTTTAGATAACGTTAGCCTTCCGTCTCCCAGCCGTTTTATGTGATCGCTTTTAATATCACATCTGTGGTCTACTTTTCAGCGCACATACTGCACCTGATGTCTCCATCACATATTATTAAGCAGCAGAAAAGATGTACAGTAAAGATGTAAACGTCCTTGGGGTCAGTAATTATAGTTATGTAAGTAGTAGTGTAGTAGTGCTGCAGTTTACATGCTTGATGGTGTAGTTAAACACGAGAAGCCTATCAAGTTCCCCTTTTGCTATTCATAGAAAAATGAATAGAAAAGGACAATGTTATAAATTAAATATCTGGGGTAGGGTTAGAGTTCAGAATTATTAGAGCTTTTTTTTTTTTTTAATTGTTTCAGTTTGAGTTTAGTTTCCACTGTAGATTTGTGTCAGTTCATTTTTAATATTTAAACATATTTAATTTCAGTCTTCATTAGTTTCAATGTTGGTTTCTCAATAAACATATGCACCAGGTTGTGGTAAAACTTTTTACAAAAGGCATTTCCTCGCTATTTTTTAATAAGGTTATTTTTAGACATCTTTTCAATTCTTTGTTTTTCTTCTTTTCTTAAGTATATATTTTTAAATTTTATTATTTTCTATTATTTTTAACATTTTCAATTTTTATGATCATTTACAAAACCGCTTTACCACTTAGTCTTAGCCTCCAGTTTTAGTGAAATACCAGATAATCTTGGTCACAGTTGTTACATTTTATCTTTTGTCCACTAGAGAGAACATATCGCGAGAAGTAGCTTATTTCCTGTCTTGCGTTAGAAGGTCAGGTGATCATTTACTAGCGTGCCGAGCAGCTGCCTGTCACATTAACCGGTTAGCACGCGGCGTATTAAATCGACGCTGTAGCACTGGTAAGCTGAGG
>VUQJ01011715.1:12296-23161 GCA_015108635.1 Andinoacara biseriatus
ACTGGTAAGCTGAGGCTTTATTATTATCATATATGAGATCAACCATAGCTATTAATTATGTAAAGTCTTCTTTAAACCCCCCGGCGAGCTAACGTTGACATTGTAATCAGGGTAGTATCCACGTACGACCTGGGTAGCAAGCATTAGCTGAGGCGGTAGCTGACGTGCTAGTAACGATAGTAACAGAATATTCTAGATACACCTGCTGCTAAGCTGCGTTAGCATCAATAGAATACACACGGCGATGCTTTATGAGAATATACTGTCATCAGTCTCAGTTTTAGTAGCAGTAGCTGGATATATTAAAAAATCGGCATCACGATCTCTGTTAATAACAAGTATTTACCTACATAAACTAGCGCATTCGCCGGCTGGCTACCGGCATATCTCCCCCTTATAGGGAATAATGGTCGTAAACGTTGTTAGAGCCAATGTGTCCCTTTCATATGCAGTTTTCCAGAGGTTAACGATTTAATCGTTCCGAGTGTACGCTGGTAAATAGCTAAACCAGGTATTCATTTTCAGAATCAGTTAATTAGTAGAATCTGCGTGGAAGTTAAAGATTTTTCAGTATATGGTGACAGAATGACCAAGACATCTGTAAAACCAAAGGTGACCTCTTTAAATGCCCTTTTTGTTTGTTTGTACGACAGCCCGAAACAATCCAGTTTAAAAATAAAAGGAAGGAGGAAAAATCACAAAAGCTGATGACTATTTCAACCTGAAAAACTAAAAAATATTATTGTTATAAATATTTTAGCTTTACACTCAGTTCGGTTTTTAATGAGATTTCTGTAGAATAATTGACAGACGACTAGTGGAAGTTTTATAATATTCTGCAGATGTAGGGTAGTAGTACTACTCTTGTTGGTATAATTTTTAAAATTATGTTTATGCGCTGCTTGATTTTTGGCAGCACAGCAATGACAGCTATTGCACTGGACAGGTGATGGACGTTTCTCTTCAGGGAGCTGATAAAACACATGCCAGAAAGATAAAATCACCACTGAGATGAATGTTTGACATTTTCATCAGTTGTATGCATATAACCCTGTTGTGTTTGTGTGGTTTAGCACATGTAAATACTACAAAGTATTAAAATTACATTACATGTGAACTGTGACCTAAAATTTCATTATGCATGTAAAAACTGTTGCTTTATAACTTGACCTGTTTTCCCCCAAACAGAGAAACACACACCCCCAAAGATGGCTGATGCAAACCAACAAAACCCTCCACCCCGACTCGGGCCTGTGGTAAGTTGGCTGTATTGACTATGTAGTTCACATTTTCCAGTATTATTGTAGTTTAAGGTGTGCTCTACTTATGAGACATGCACATACTAGTCAAGAAAAAAAGGTGCTTTTTTGTGTTTAGAGTTTCATCAAGAATTTTATCAGAAGAAAGCCATACTGGGCACATGCATGTTTTTATCTTGAGCCTCCTACAGTATGGACATGCTAGGCCCAGTTGACACTGAACAGTTACTATTTATTTCAGTGCTTTGGCCCTAGATTGATGCATTTTCTACATGTAATTACTATTGTTTTATCCCACATATACAATTTGACACCAAAATGTGTGTGGTTATTTTTCCAGTCTTTGTCTTAAAATTTGTTTTTGTTTTCGTTCAAAATCAGAATCTGGCTCATACATAGTAACAAAAGATATCTTTAAATGTTGATTGCAAGAGTTGGCAATCAATCATTAACTTTAGCAGCTTCAGCTCAGAAGAAGATGAGCAGAATAAATTCCAGCTGCCTCCTGACCTTTGAAGGCAGGGTGGTAAAATTAACTTGGCTGGCTACTGAGAGAACCTGAGTGATGGTTTAAACTTAATAAATTGCTACCAGTATTCATGAGGAAAAACTGAGGATACCCTTCAACTATGCTGTTATACAACAAGAGAGTGATCAGATTTAATGGTGACTGTATTTTGTGTGTTTAAAACTCACAAATACACATTTTCTCTTCAGCAATTTCTAATGAGCAACAAGCTGGAAACTGCAATGTGGCTGTCACGACTTTTCACCGTCTACTGCTCTGTAATGTTCATTCTACCAGTTTTGGGGTGAGTTCACTGTGGAAAGTCACCTAATTGTATAAATGTTGTTTAGCTTGAAAAGTAATTACAATCCAGCTGAAGAAAATATTTGAGTATTTGTCACTGCTTGTATATTTCAGACCCTATGCAGCAGCTAACTTCTATCAGAGAGCCTTGTTAGCGAATGCCCTCACCAGTGCTCTTCGCTTACACCAGAGGCTCCCACACTTTCAGCTGAGCAGAGCTTTCTTGGCCCAGGCTCTGCAGGAGGACAGCTGCCATTACCTGCTCTACTCACTCATCCTGGTCAACTCCTACCCCATCACCAGTATCCTTTCATAATGAATACAGGGAAAAGCAAATGGATAACAGTCTTTACTATAACTCTGCAAGTTAAAATGGAGATACCATTGCGACATGAATTGTGTGTTATTAGGTTTAAATGATAAAGAAACACTGCTTCATTGCCATAGTTGGATAGTGATTTCACTTGTTGATAGTCTATTAGGGTTTCTCAGAGGATTTTTTTTAGAGATATCTGATAGGATTCAAACATGGCAATATTACAAATCACTTAAGCTTTAGCAGTAAAAGATTTAGTCCGCCTGTCACAGGGTCAACATTTTGGGAGGAATTTGCTCTTTTTTTGTTAATCCTTAACCTTCTTGTCCAGTGAGCATCTTTCCAGTTTTTCTCTTTTCCTTGCTTCATGCAACTACCTACACCAAAAAAGTTCTTGATGTAAGTATGAGTCACTGCCATAACTTAATAAAAATTACTCTGAAAGCAGTTTTAGCATTATTTAGCCATAAGTAGTGATATTAGTACCAAAAACACTACCATGCCTGTGTGTGTGAGTGTGAGAGAGAGAGTAGGTAAATGAGAAATGCACTGTAAAAACTTTATAGAACTGCTGCTGTGGCACTATTGCTGCATTTCCATTAGTACCTACTCAGCACGGGTCGACTCGACTCCACTCGTCACGGTCTTGTTTTGTTTCTATTGCAACTGAGTACTACCTCAATGTGGGTGGAGTTGATATAGCAGTGTGGGCAGTAGTCTCGCCGTAATTTGTATGCGACTCAAAACACAACAATGGATTCGATAGAGGCAAGCTAACATAGCTAACGCCAGTTTACTATCGTCATCATGCATAAGTCCCCCATACAATGTTTTAATGGATGAAGGTTATCATTGTTAAGTATTAACCCTATACTGCCGAACATTTCGTAATGACTCTGTGTACTTAAAAAGTGCCGCTGTTTGCGTACGTCCAGCAACAATTACCATAATGCTCTATGTTGGGTATGAAGTGCAGCTTCTCAGCTTTCAGAAACTGTTTGAAATTTTCCAATAGGACAAACAATTGCGTAATTACAGTAATTTAAACTTCCTTTAATCAGCCGCTTCAGGGCTCGGTGTTAATCAGCTGTTCACGGCTAGTAGGAGCAGGTAATGTGTCCTTCAGCTGCGATCACCCAGCAGTATAGGGTTAAAATGTGTATGCTGTGTGTGCGTTTCAGATGGCTCTGTTGTTGCTAAGCTACCACTGCAAACTGTTGGTCTGGGCATTTAACCGAGCCTCCACGTGCTTTGTGAGCCTCCGTTTTCTTGCTGCTGGGTTTTTAAAAATGGCGTGGCTGATTCTGTTGAAGGAGTCACTCACTAGTGACGACGCTCCCTGGCCAACCAGTGGCATGCTGTTCTTCCGCGTCACATTTTCGGATCGCTTGGAACCCCAGCTGAGTGGATACTAAAAAAGTAGCTTGTACCAGGTACTAATGGAAATGCCTACAAACCGTGCTGAGTCGAGCCAAACTGAGTAGGTACTAATGGAAACTCGGCATATGAAAGTGCAATGTACCATTAAGGCACAACTTAAAATGTTTTCCTTTAGCTTTACTTATTTTAAACTCTGATTCTTTGAAAAATATGATTTGCCAAATCTTTGATTTCACTTGGTGAGTTTTTTTTTTTTTCTTTTTCTTTTTCTTTTAGACCATTGGCCCAAACAGCATGATGTTCATTCGGGGCCTCCTGGACAAACTGACATCAAATCAGCAGAACATCCTTAAGTTTATCGCCTGTAATGAGATCTTCTTGATGCCAGCCACGGTTTTCATGCTCTTCAGGTGTGCTCATGACTCCAGTCAAGGAGTTCTTTTGTGAAGACCCATTTTAGATTCCTAATATATCCATATGTGAACACTGATTGCGCTGTTGTTGTTTTAATCTTACAAATTAGACATATTTATAACTTCAAAAATGCAGAACATTCTTTTTACTCCTAATACAGAGCAGCCAGATAGTGACTCTTTGATTGCTTTACATTAAACTACTACAGAAGTTGGGGGGGGGGGGCACTCACACCAACAGTTTGTATCATTAGTAATAAAAGGGTTACTAAAGGTCAGAATCAGAAAATAAGTGAATTGATCTTAGTTTCATCTGTAATTTCCCCTGATCATGTTGGGCACCGTGCCTGACGCGAAATTTCAGAACCACTGCATAAGAAAAATATTTCATTTGCCATTTTTTTGCAGCTTAGATTTATCTAGGAACAGTGAGTAAATCCTTTGTATAGCCTCCATGTGTGTAATGTCAGTTTTCACATATTCATGTCAGTAATATTTTGTCAACAGCGGCCAGGGGAGCCTATTGCTGCCTTTCATTTACTACCGATTCCTTACTCTGCGCTACACCTCCAGAAGAAATCCATACTGCCGGTAAGATTGGGAATGATGCATCATTTTCACATAGTCACATGGTGGCTCAGTGTTTAGGGCTGTTGCAAGAGGGTCCAAGGTTCAAACCTGGATACGGCCGTTCTCTGTGGATTTTGCAAGCCCTGCTATTCAGAAATTACAATATTGAGGATTTACTTTTGAGATAATCTGAGTTAAGTACTTTTTTTCCTCCTCAGCACCTTGTTCACCGAGCTGCGAATTCTTCTGGAGCATTTCATCATGAAGCCTGCCTGCCCCGCCTTCTTCAGGAGGATGTGCCTCAGCAGTATCGCCTTTATCAGCCGCCTCGCCCCCACGGGAGTCTGATTACACTACATTTTTTTTTTCCTCATGTTATGTTTCTCAGTAAGATGTAAGATGTGACTTTGATGGGGAAAGACTTTGCCATCAATGGAAGGAACTTTTTTTGAATGTCAACTTTAGTCTGTGCTCCAACTTTTCTGTATATCTGAGTACAGTTGAAGACCAGCCGGTAATGCACTGAAGTCTCATGGTGATATTTGTTTCCCCATCCTCTTAATGTGACCTCTTTAAAGCAGTGGACACCCTGTCGCTCTGTTATCTTCACTGAATGGAGCACTATAGCTTGACATCAGCTGTGTTCCATGTGTATTGGCAGTTATTCTTTGTCTTATTTATTCATTAAAATGGCTTATTCTACTATGAAACATTAACATTCTCAGATTAGTAAATTAATGAACATGTGTTTATATATAATTGATTATCATTTCTTATGATATTGTAACTTTTCTGTTTTTACCTTTTGTCTGATTTGTAAAGCAAACAATGCTCTGATTTGTCTAAAAGCCTAATTATTAAATATATTCTATCAATGCCATCAACTCACCTTTCAGCAACATGCAAAATCCAATGTAGCTATGATGTCAAAATGGATGTTAAACTGAGAACTTAATCTGCTGTATTTTATAGAAGATTTAAAGGTACCGGATGTTCTGCTGTATGATTCACAAATGAAATAATTTGCACAAAGCATGCCATGCTTTTGAATGCACCCTGACCTCATTTCTCAGTTTAAAAGCTGTTTTGATTTTGAGTCGTTCATTTCATTGTAGGCTATAGGTTTTTTGCTTAATGCATGTCCTGCTATGTTTCTCCTGCCCTGTTAACTGTTTATTTGCCTACAAAGACAAACCACATTTTTTATAATGAAAATAAAGTTATCTCCTGAACAAATACAGTATCAAAGAATGCTAATTGGGTTTGGTTATTATAATAGTTCAATGTGAAAAAATCCTGCTGTAAAGATTTTATTCACAAGCATAGAAATTCATTCCTAAATTTGATTTAGTATTACCTAAGGGTGAATTACTGGGTTTCAGCTCCATCTAATGCTGTTGATGACAGATTATTTCAAATTTTTTATTGTATATTCATCACTGGAGAAATGGGGATTAGTGAATAGTTGTTCTTTGAGCACATTGTTTTTAGGTCTAATTGAAAATCACTTCAAAACAATGTCATGTACATATTGATTAAATGTTATGGGGTTTCTACCATGTCTTATATATCAAAGGTGTATTTACCAAAGGACAATTTAATTTGTGATATGTATCATTTTAAATGAGAGTTCTTTGGTTTTATGAGCCAAGACATTTGTGGAAAAATAAAAACAGAAATCTATAGTTAACAGTCAAGAGCTCTTTCGGTCCATTTAGGTTCAAACATGACTACTCTTGAAAAAACTTTAGTCATCTGAAAATGCAAGAAGGAAAACAACTTTCAGAGTAGTTTTGGTAAGAAAGTATCACTAAATTAGGCCAGATTTCAGTTTCTCTGAAGTATGTACCAAAATAAAAAATATATATACGCACAAAAATATGCCAATAACTGAAGGCCCTTCAGGGTTGGCATAAACATCTATAGTTTTATACCAGAAGAAATGACTTGAAGCACGGAAGGATTTTGTCGAGTGAGCAAGCCAATCAGAATACAGCTTCAATTTACGCGCTTCGCTTTCAACCAGTGGAATTGCAGCTTTGTAAAAGTCTACAACGTTGCCATTAGCAACGACAGCTACCTACATTAAGTCTGGAGGCGCTCCAAAGAGCGATTTATACGTAATATCAGCGTTTTTAAAAGAGAATGTATCCGCATTCTGGAACATCGGCACACAACGATTCGCTTCGTGTCCTTTGCTAAAGATGGTTTTTGGCCATCGAAGACCGCGTGCCACTAAATCGTGATACCCAATTAGCTCTGATAGCTAACGCTAGCACGTCGAGCTAATCTCCTTGCTTTGGATAATCCCAGTCGCAACTAGCATCGTTATCACCTTGGAAGTCGGTTGAGCGTTTTTCTGGCAAAGTGTTAATGGTAACGGACGCCTATGGACTGAGACTAATGTCTGGATAACCTGCTTGGACTATTTGCAGCACTTTTTCTCCCCTCAAGTAAAAACACAGTAGAGAAAGAAGATGGATCTGCGCCTCAATCGAGTTGATTATATTCAGGTAACACGAAGTAGAGCCGGTGACGTGTCGGGTTTATGTTGTCTTTTATATTGATTTTGAGTTTAAAAGCATCCCTTCATTCTGTCGCTCAGGTTGGTGTGACATCTCAGAAAACTATGAGGCTGCTTCCTGCTCAGGGAAAAAAGGCAACCCAAAAGGTATTGTTTATGTGCCATACAGCAACCTAAACGAATTAATATTTGTTGTATTAAAGCCTATATAGAGGTTTTACAAAAATGTAACCAGTTTAATTATTTGGGTTTTATTTTTCATTTATATTTTTCATTTATCTGCAATATATATTTTGTTTATTAAATGGTCAGAATTCACAAGGACAAGCATGGATTTCTGTTAATATAATGAAACAGTGATTGTTTTACCTGAGCCCTTCAAAAAGCAAGTCTTGCCAGACAACAACACATCTTGACAATATAGCTGGGCAGTAATGTGGGCAGTTGTTTTGAAGTCTCACTTCTGTATCTGTATCTTCAATTTTAATGGTACATTAAAAACTGCATTATAGTCAGCCAAATATAATAAAAACATCTCAAACATTTGCTGACTTTGCCTCAAAAAATTATTTAAAAATGTTTTTCCAGCAGGTTGCTTATATATGACATGCATGTTTGATTTTTTTTCTATTAATTTACTGGAGAAAAAAAGTGTGTATTGGGTATCACCATGTGGGATAGGTGCTTGGTCAAGATCCCCTTTATATTTTGATATTGGGCTCATCTTTTTTTTTTTTTTTTGGATCAAAGTCTTTTTATTATTATTATTTTTTTAAATAAACACAAAACAGCAACAAAAACACACACGCACAAAAATCCCTCCCATCCCACCCCTACTATGCCGGATCTACTACATCAATGTGTTCACATATTATGCTTATAAAACAATTAATATTAATCTCAGGTTTGTGCATATATAATACAATCAATCAACATTTAAGCATTACACAAATTTTTGTCTGCTGATATACCCTCAAAATAGGATAAAAATGGCTGCCAGGTATCATAGAAGTTTTTAACAGATCCCTTAACTGTGTATCTAATCTTCTCCAAATGAATATAACACATAACCTCTCTTATCCATTGTCCATATACCAGAGGATGTGGATCTTTCCATCTACACAAAATCAGTCTCCTGGCCAGAAGAGAGCAGAAGGCTGTCATATTCCTCTGATATTTACTGAGGAAAACATCTACTGGGGCCGCCCCAAAAAGAGCAATGAGTGGTGATGGGTGAATAATTTGTCCAGATACTGTGGCTGGAGTTTGTTTAAAGCGATCACATGTCAGATCCAAGTCCTTTTTAAACTTTTACAATTTATCTTTGGACCAATGTAGATGGTGTACTACCTTGAATTGAACTATTGCCTTAGGCAGATTGAAGAAGAATGAATATTTTTAATAACCTTTTGCCAGTTCGAATCTGATATGGATTCCTCCAAGTCCATCTCCCACCTGTATCTCCGTGTATCTCAGAGAATCCAAATTGGTATCATGGTATGAATTAAGCAGTGTATAAATTCTACTCATGGATCGTTTTGTCTCTGATCTACACTCCAGAATCTTAGCAACAATAGAGATAGAAGGTCGCAGAGGGAAACACTCAGAATTGGACATTACAAAATGTCTCATTTGCAAATATCTGAAAAACTGCGATTATTGAATATCAAATTTTTGTACCAACTGTTCAAATGAAGCAAAGTTATTATCCACATAGAGATTGTATAATACATTTATTCCTTTTAGAGTCCAGGTATTGAAAGCTTTATCTATTAATGAAGGAACAAACGTGGTTTTTTTGACACTGGGGCAGCCAATAATAATTCTGTGCTTTTGAATGATCTCCTACACTGATTCCAAATTTTTACTGTGTGAATCGCCACTGGGTTAGAAGTATATGTTGAAACTGGTTGTTTAAAAGGTAACTGGGAACAGAGTAAAGCAGGGAGAGAACTAGATGCAATTGAGTCTCTTTCCAAGATCACCCAACTTGGTACAGGAGTGTCCTTTTTTAACCGATATAGTAAGGTTCTAATTTTAGCTGCCCAATAATAGTACATAAAATTAGGGGATGACAGACCTCCAAGACTACAAGGTAATTGCAGCAATTGCAGACTTAGTAAGGAACACTGGCACGCTCTGAAATAGAGAAATTTAGGCAGTATGGTCATTTTAATTTAATTGATTCTTCCTGCAAGGGAGAGAGGTAGGGATTCCGACCTAGCAATGTCCTGCCTAAGCTTCACCAAAAGTGGTAAATAATTTGCCTTATAAAGTTCCTTATAGGTTCAAGTTATCCAGATACCCAGGTATTAAAATTTTTTAGAACTAATTTTAAAAGAAACAGGGCCCATAGGCTTCCCTTCTATAGATATTGGGCTCATCTTCTAGCTGTGATTCCTTCTGTAGCTCTCTGCCTTTGCTGAAATCACCCACTAAACCAGACTGAAAATTGAATTTGTTAAATATTATGGTGTTTGACTGGTGTCTCCTCATGTTTCAGGTTGCTATTGCTGATCATGATGGTATACTCACATGTTTTGGCATCAAGAAGGGGGAAGTAGTGGTGAGTTAAGATTTTTCTGTCATTGTAGAGAATAAAAATGAACAGCTTCTAAAACTAAGACTGATGATTCTGTGTTTAAGCCTGTGTTTAAAACACTCCCGGGGCAGAAGATAGCCAGAATGGATCTTGGAGGAGCTGTGGGAACTCCCCAAGAGAAGATCTTTGTCTGCTCTGGTTCTCAGGTCCGAGGATTCACTAAGAAAGGCAAACAGTTCCTCACTTTTGATGCCAACCTAACCGAGAGCATTAACGCCATGTAGGAAACATGACTTTTCAGTCTGATTTTTACTGCTCGATTGATCTGTGCATTGTTGTGTGATCTTTACCCCACTGGGTCTTTTCCAGGCATGTCTCAGGCGCTGACCTTTTTGTGTGTGCAAGTTACATCTACAACCATTACTGTGACTGCAAAGATCAGGACTACTACCTCTCTGGAGACAAGATCAATGACATCACATGTTTGTCCTCAGAAAACCTCACTCACCTCGTCCCAGTCCTGGCATGCCAAGATCGAGTTCTCAGAGTCTTGCAGGTAGTCTAATCTCACATTTACTGTTCTGATTTTCAGATGTTCTTCCTCCAGTGGTCAGATGAGAGATACTTTTCCAATTTTTTCCAATTTTTACATGTAGCGATCTGAACTTTCCTATGACATTGAAATTCCTGGCCCTCCTTCTGTCTTGGAACTGTATAAAGACAATGGCAAGTTTGTTTCTTTGTTTGCTGCATACTTTAACTATAAAAACATTAAACTGCCTTATACATACCAGTTTAAACTTAGTGTATTTTATTTTTCTTTAGGAGAGGAAGTTCTCTATGGAACCACAGATGGAAAAGTAGGATTGGTTGAGATAGGTGAGCGTTCAGCTGCGACCAAATGGGAGATTGACAATGACAAGAAGAAAGGAGGTATGTACAGAAATGCATTGTTTCCACATGCACATCATAATAAAAGATCTACATACTGTATCTGCCGGGCCTGATACTTGAAGTGGTTTAAAATTGCAATATTTGTACTGGCCAGCA
>VUQJ01011717.1:5089-21728 GCA_015108635.1 Andinoacara biseriatus
CCAGGGAAATGCCGAACTCTTTCAAAGCTCATGTGGAGAGCAAAGGGATTGTGGAGGGGATTGGCAAAGGTTTAATGGACCATTCCACAGTGCTCCAAACCTGTTTATCCAGACAGCAATGCAGCTGGGTTGCTGGCTGACTTTGAGTGGAGATGAACCAGTTTGAAATGATTAGAGATTTGATAGAGCTCAGGGATAGAGGGCTTGCCTTGTAAGTCAGAGTAAACAGTACTTTAGACACACACACACACACACACACACACACACACACACACACACACACACACACACACACACACACACACACACACAGGCTGAAATATATACATACACCCCAACTTATATTTGATTAAAGTTCCCTTAGGCAAGTTGCACCGTGACCAGATAATTTTGGTAGTCATCAAGCTTCTGCCATAATTCTGGCTGGATATTTGACCAGTCTTCTTAGTGGAATTGGTAGAGTTAATGTAAAATGGGCGGTTTCCAGACACGGACACAGCTTTCAAGTGTAGTCCAAAAAATGTCAATAGGGTTAAGGTGCGGTCTTTGGAAAGGCCATTTCAGAATCATTCATCATTCCAAAACCAGGTTTAATGGTTGATATTTGGGATCATTGCCCTGTAGGAACACCATATTGTGTTCAGATTTCAACTGGCTGTTGATCTGACATACAACATGCCTCATTCATCCATTCACACCTATGGAAGCACTTTTATCCATGCCTACATGCTTTCTATCACACTCAGGGTTAAACAGTTGTCCTCCTCCTTCATTATTCCATCGATATTGGCTCTCTGTCAAGATGATCTCACACAGCTCGAATAATGTTAAGGTCTGAGAAGGTCAATCCATGATTCATAGTGTGCCAGTGTTTTTCTTCTAGGTATGCTTTTACTGCATTGGGAGTGTGTTTAGGTTCATTGTCATGCGAAATAATAAAGCCATTGTCAATCCGATGAATTCCATTGCAAGATTCCTGACACCACTGGCTGAAATGCAGCCCCAAACCATGGCCGCCACCATGTTTAACAGGTGATTGTAGACACTCACCATTGTACCTTTGTCCTGACCTCCTCCATACATATTAATGATGATTTCAAACAAAAATGTTAAATTTGGATTCATCGTTCTATAAGTCTGCCACCCTGTTTACGTTCCATAAGAATGGCTTATTGATAGTCACTGAGACCATTTCCGATGAGGCTTAGGCAAACAGTAGATGAGGTCACTTTGAAGGGCCAGATGCATTCTCATATCCTGTGCCAGGGTTGTTGCTGGATTTTGTTACTAAGGGCATGGCTTTCAGATACTGTTCAGCTGCTTAGGCCTGACAATTCCTCTTTTGTCCTTAACTTATCCAGTTTCCTCAAATTTCCTAATGACACACTGCACACTGGGCCAAAATATGCAAAGCTTTGGGCTAATGGGTCATTGGGAATCATTAAACTGTGAATTAGACGCTGATATCTTTGCAGTTTTTCATCAGTTCAACTAAAGAAATGGGAACAAATTATGTGTTTTTAGACAAGCTGCTAGTAACAAAGTTCCTAAAGATTTGAAACGGTTTGAACACAAGTAAAACCACTTTACAAATGAGTATATACAAAAGAAATTTGTAGGTTCTACTGTACAAATCAGATAATTTTCACTTCCAAAAAGCTTCTTATGTGTAAAAATCTTTGTAACAGTCTTTTTGCTCATTTAAAGATCATTAAATACATGTGCACAAATCAACTGATACACACAGATCTCGTGTGCACATGGGGCTATATACGTTAAGGCTATATTTGGAAATCTGGGCTTTCTGTAGATTCCTGTTTTCCAAATTGTTGCTTTTGGTGTATTGGTGACAATAGGAAAACCAGCCTTATTCTGTATCTAAGCAAGTTGATTTAACCTGAGTGTGGTATTTTTCTTCTTAAGGTCTGATGCCCGACTGCATAAAGACGATGTTGATATCTGCTTCTCTAAGACGCTCAACTCCTGCAAAGTTCCCCAGATCCGATACGCCAGCGTGGAGCGCCTGCTGGAGCGTCTGACAGACCTGCGCTTCCTCTCCATAGATTTCCTGAACACCTTCCTCCACACTTACAGGATCTTCACCACAGCTACTGTGGTCATCGACAAGCTGGCTGACATCTACAAGAAGCCATTCACTTCCATACCTGTAAGGTACAGGTCACGATTTGTAACTGGCATCCTAGTATTCATGAATCCTCTGTGTATTTCCCCCCCTTCATATTTAACATGTATGGATGCCTGCAGCACGTCTTTCCATTTCCACATTTTCTGTTGCTCCTTTCATCCTCCTCACTCCTTCCTTTTTCCATGCTCCTTTTACTCCTGTCACTGCCCCAGGATTGAGCAACATTCATACGACCGTCTGTCCATCATGTCGCTCTGTCCTGACTACAGTCTGAAGATCACACAGCTTGCACTGGACCAGTCCAAGTAAAGATACCTCAGTAGGACTGGTGATTCATTTGAGCCTATTCTTGTCAAGAGCTGCACATCAACTAGTTTTCTTTCTCTTAGGTCCCTGGAGCTCTTCTTTGCTACCAACCAGGGTGCGTGGGGAACTGACCCTTTGAACAACAAATCCCCAAGGCTGTGCCGCAAGTTTTCCTCTCCTCCTCCTCTCTCCATCCCCTCTCGCACCTCTTCCCCCGTCCACTGCCGAAAGCTCTCCCTGAGCTCCCCTATCAGTGTGAAAACGGGAGCCTTGGATCTGTCAACCACCCCTTCCTCTTCTGCAGCCAACTCCCCAACGTCTAGTCACAGCCCTTCTATCGCCTCTCCTCCGCCTGGCTCTACCAGGGCACCCTCTGGCTTTTCCTCCCCTCCACCCACTGCCACGCGCTCTCCCAGCCTCCCCCAGGCCTCCGTGATATCCTCACCACCCCCTGTCTCCACCAAAGCCCCGTTGGATCTCAGCCGTGGTCCCAGTTCCCCAGAGCTAAGTCCAGCTGCAGGGGAGGATGTCAGCGGAGAGCTGCCTCGCATTGACGCGTTCTGTGGGAAGCTGAGACGCAGCATCCGCAGGGGTGGGTATCTGGATACAAAAGCATATGATTCACACTCTTATCAGTCCCATATAAAAATCAGCACACGTGTGGGCACACACCTGAGAGTCGACTCAGCCATCCTGTTCTAAAATAATTCTCTAAAAATGGGTACGTTTAAATATTTGTACCATCTTATGCAAAAGTGGCCTGAAATTCTCCTCTAAAAATCATTCATTTATTTCTGACATGGCTTGCCCACCCAAACAGACTCAGTGAAAGACATAAATGGGTCACCATTACCCAACATAGAAATAATCATGCTCTTATATCACCATCTGGCTACAGCTGACAGCCTGCTCGCTATAAAAACACCACCGAAGCACTAGATCAGAAAATCTCTGACAACAAACTGCAGGCGAGAGAATTGAAAATGAAGAGATAAATAGAGTTTCTTACTTGGCAGCCAGAGTGACTTCTAAGAAGAAGATGACATTGTAGGGGCACCAGTGGAGACCTCCAATTGCAGCCAAAACAGATTACAATCAAGATGTTCAAACAATCACATGAGCAACACACTGTTTGGGATGATGTTCATTTGAGTGATTTCTTTTGTAATCCAGAAATAGTATTTTTTTAGAACATTCTTGTATTTGCCAGCAGGCAGCTTGCTCTTTGTGGTGGTCTTTAATGTCATTCTGCGGCCTCTGCAAAGAATGTTGACGCATGTTTCAACATCTTAGATTATAGCTGGCTGGGAAAGTCCTTGTTCTGCTCTGGACATGGTGGACCACTCGATTTTGAACCTGCAGCATGCTGCTTCAACAAGGTTACCAAGACAGCAGAGTAGAACATGGTCTAGAGCTGCAGTCCATCCAAAGAATGAAAACGTGACATAATGGGGGGCAGTCTTAGGCAGTCAATGGAAAATTTTTTGTCAGCGACAACACAGACCCCTGGGGCTGTCAAAGTCAGGTTCAAGCTGTTAATCTCTTAACATCTGCCACTTCACTGACAAGCTCTTTAATGGTTTGGGATTAGGGTTAGATATACCCCTATAGTATATGGTATTTTGCATTTGGCATTCCTACTGTAAACAGAAATCTTTAAACAGAAGAACTGTGAGCCTGAAATACATGTAAGAGGCTGGATTTGAAAGGTAAAATCTTCTAATTTAAGAAAATATGTAACCTAGCCTGGTGGATGTTAATCCTCTGAAATCTAAGTGGTCGCTAGTGACAACCCCAATTATTATTCTAATTGTAACTCTAACCCTAGGCAATCAGAATATGTAATTTTTGGTTGTTGTTTTTATTTTTTTTAAATTGCTCTCCCTTGTCTTTGGAATCAGGGAACAAAGATAATAATCATTCTAGCTTATAAAAATAAAAAAGCTTTTCACATTTTTTTCCAAAATGTTTGGCAAAAATTTATGGTTAGGTTTAGGGATTTACATGTGCTGGTGGTGGTTCAGTCAACTTGTAAATGTTACATGGAAGAAAGCTTCGGTTGCAGCATGGTGTTTGCTACTTAGAGTCACAGTGAAGATTTTAAGTTTCTACTTCTGCGCTCTAGCAACAAATATGGAAAGCAAATCTAATATGAGTTGTTTGTATACAAGTCGTTATTTTGGGAAATAACGGGAACGTCTTTCTGGACTCACACTATTGACACAGGGCTATAGTGATATCCGACCTAATAACATAGGATAGGGCTGTAAAGTGAGGAACCCAGTGGCCCATTGGCTCTGTACTTTGTGTTATTCATCTGGAAGCAGTCATCACAATCTATGTTTTAAGATGTTATACCACCAAAATGCATTTATGGTTTTCTTTTTTTATCAGACTTACTTAGTTTATCAATTATTGTGTATTTTTAACTGGAAAGGACTTTGGGACCATTCACATTTTATTTAAATGTGCTATGTAAGTGACCTATCCAGTTACATTTAGTTATCATTAACTTGTAGATTTAGTATATACGACAAAAAAGTTCTCTTTGCTCTGTGTGTTTTATGCTCTCACTTCCTAATTGTTTCCTACCCTCAGTATACCTACTAAAATGAACCAGTGCATATTTGAGATGTGACATACAATATATTCCCTAACAGCTGTCCTGGAGTCAGTTTCACTGGACAAATTTATTCCTGAGTCACCAGCCACCAATGAGCCAGGTGACATGTCTCCCTGCCGCTCACCTTCAACACCGAGGCATCTCCGCTACCGTCAACCAGGAGGTACAAAATGTACAAACACACACAGTCACACTCAAACACACATGTACCTATTTTTTCCATCTGGTGTGGGGACCAAATTTACAGTAATTAATTATGGGGGCCATGATTTTCCAAGTGTTCTAGAAGCATGAAAACAAACATCAGGTACACTAATCATGGTTTTGTTATCTTTTACGTGATTTCAAATGTCTGAACTGATGATGTTTGGCTTAATGTGGACTCATGAAAAGTTAAATGAACATGGCTGATGGGGATTTTATTTACATTATTTACATAATTCACACAATTTTTTTATTATTTGACATTGCAACAACAATAAGAATATTACTAATGGCAAATAACATTCAGCTATATTAAGTCAGTCCCTGGCATTACTGCATTTGTTCAATTGAATTGAATTAAATTTTATCTAATTAAATAGCGCCAAATCACAACAACAATTGCCTCAAGGCGCTTTATATTGTAACTTAAACACCCTGCAATAATACAGAGAAAACCCCAAGAATCAAAATGACCCCTATGAGCAAGCACTTGGCAACGGTGGGAAGGAAAAACTCGCTTTCAACAGAATACACCTCCAGGCTCAGAGAGGGGCAGCCGTCTGCCACAACTGGTGGGGGTGGAGGGGAGGAAGACAGGACGAAAGACCAGAGATTAATACATTAATAGTGTAAATGCAGGTGTATGTGATGTATAAACACATAGGCCTGGTTTCCCGTGCAGGGATTAAGCCGTAGTTCTAGACTAAATTGCATTTTAAAACAGGATTTATGGAAATATTAGAGAGTAACCTGCTGTATGTATTTGACAGCATAGCTCTTTGTGACTGTTTCCATATGTACAAAGACAATGCAGCT
This sequence comes from Andinoacara biseriatus, assembly GCA_015108635.1. Taxonomy (NCBI): domain Eukaryota; kingdom Metazoa; phylum Chordata; class Actinopteri; order Cichliformes; family Cichlidae; genus Andinoacara; species Andinoacara biseriatus. Next base: position 11,185 of record VUQJ01011717.1, read on the forward strand.
GAAATATTTTTTTTGCTTCAGATAAAGCTTTCATATGACTCTTTAAGGGGAATTGCGATACTTCCTTTTTTACAATTACTTATCACTTTGAGGTTTTTGGTATGCGGAACCTTCTATCATGAAACAGCAGGTTTGTACGTGAATCAACTGTGTGCAAAACAGTGCACAAAGTCTGAAGTGAGAGAGGCTTACATCAAGTTCCCTGATGCTGTTGATGAGCCCACCTTCAAGGTACGGTTGTAAGTGCATCAGTAAGTGTCCTTCTGCTGAACATGCTGTGCTGTACAGGAATCTAGAGGATTCTAAAAACTGGTTTTCAATAAATGTACAAGGTGTGCACTCCTATTACGCAGTTGCATAACATTGTTGCATGTTGGAAAAATTGAACTTGTGATTCCAGGGTTTTCCAGAACTCCTCTTTGTGCGCTCAGTTTGAAATAGGACAACACATTGGAATTCTACTTAGAGACAGCAGCTATACACAGATGCTCCTTATCTTCATCCAGTCAGACTTGAGCAGCAGCACTACACCCAAGCTCATACCCACATCGTAGGGCTAGTAGAGTGCATGTTTGGTATCTGGAAGAATTATTTTCACTGTCTCAGGAACACATTGAGTATCAAACCAAAAAGATGCTGCATTGTCAATGTAGAAACAGCAGTGCTTCATAATGACCTCACACAGGTCCACAAACTGAATATTACAATAAGCTACATGTTCCCATGGAAGAAGTAGATGATATAACTGGACAGACTTACAGAGACTCTTTTGCTTTGCAGCACATGAGTGTCCTGAGTGATACACAAGCAATTGACATCTGTGTTATTTTGCTTTTTATATTACATTCTGTGTTATCAGTATAATGCATTTTATTTTGAACATAAAAGATGGTTCATTGCTCTACTACATTTTGCCACAATAAGAAAAAAAATACAAAGGCTTTTATTTCACAAAGGCACATAGGTAATAGGGGCATTGTAGCAAAGAACTCTGACATATTGCTCCTACTGCTGCTACTTCATGTCTCTCAATCTTTTTGACAACTCAATATCTCGAGTTCACGTTTTTCAAGTATTCTAATTTACACGCCATTAAATCATTTCTATTTTCAGAGTGCTAAAAATTACACTATTTACTAAGTAGGATAGATCATGCTAAATTAACAAGCCCTGTACCAAATGAGTATTGCTATAGGACTCGTTAATTGTGCTCAAGTAGAGTAGGAAAGCACTATATAAAAACCAGTCCATTTATTGGAGTTTTTTTTTCTCACCTGAGTTGTTGAGTTGTCTCATCATTATCTGGGATACTTTCTAAGGGTTGCTAGCTTTCAGTCATCCCAGTCAAAATTCCCCCAGCTCCTCTGTCTTTGGTCTAACTGGGGATCTTCTATGAGCAATGGCAGTTTTTCCAACTCTGTTTTAATGGTTTTTCACAGGACCTTTGGCAAGGCAATACAATTGTGCACTCAGTGAACATATCGTTAGCCTAATAGCATAATTGCCTAAGTCATATTTTGGCCAAAATTGAGATATCTATCTAAATGAATCTACACTGTTAGCAGAGAAGACTTAGGCAGGTATCTCAAAATAAGCCGAAATATGACTTAGGCAATTATGCTATTAGGCTGACGATATGGAGGAGGAGTGGATTCTCTTTAAGACTTTAGCCCAAATTGCCTCACTGATAGTGATTTGAAAATCTTGTTCCCAAGATAATTTTATTGCAAGGATGAGAGAGAAATGCAAATGGCAAATCAGTCTCAAAAGGGCAGACATCGCTACTTTCATAGTTGGGTTAGATGATATCAGTTTGTCAATTATGCTGTTGTCTACGTAGTTTATCTGAGAACCCTGGGATGGAACCTGAAACATAATGCCTGACTTGTAGATACCTAAAGAAATGAGAGGCGGGGAGATTAAATTTAGACGACAGCTGTGCAAAAGAGATGAACTTATCTTAAAGAAAAGATCCTTAAAATACTTCAGGCCTTTTTTGAACCAAATGTTAAAAGTGGCATCTTGCATTGATGGAGGAAAAAAGTATTCGATCCTATTGTGTTAGAAAGGCTCATATTTCAGGGAACAAAGTATTTCCTAAATTGTGAGTAAATTCTAATAGAGCTATTAACTACAGGATTAGTGATTGTCCAGTTCATGGAAAAAGGTATCGATGCTCCCATTACTGATGATGGAAGAGAGTCACAAAATTGTTTCTCCATTTCAACCCAAATAGGGCCTTTTTTAAATCAGAGTAATAATATGCTCAAAATGATAGACACCACAAATTAGTTGCCCAGTAATAATATCTATGATTTGGAAGAGCCAGTCAACCATCTTGTTTTGATTTCTGTAGGTGGTCCTTTCGCAGGCGTGGCTTTTTCCCAGTCCAAATGTATGTTGTTTTGTTTTTTTAAACCTTTATTTTACCAGGTAAAATGTTTGAGAACCAGTTCTCCTTTACAAACATTACTTGTTAATATGAAGAACCAAGTTTAGGTATTTGAAATAAACACAGGGAGACAGTGGAACAGGTATAAATATCTAGGAAGCACAGACATTTTAACCACATTCATTGTCCTTAGCACGGAAAGCAGGAGGTGAGACATTTAGCCAAATCTTGTTGGATTTTAAGTAATAATTTATCACATTTTTTTAAGGTCTGAATAATCCTAAGTTACAGAAACACATTAGTTATAGCACTTTTAGAAAGACATTTATTGTAATGAAATTTATTCCCCAACAAATAAAAGGGGTTAATCTGGTACTGTATGTGGAATTAAAAAAATAAGTAGTACATCAGTATGAAATTTAGCTTTGGATAGCTGTTTATAGAAAATATAAAAATGTAGAATGAGCCCTGGAAAGGGTGTTAGTGATGGAAAGCATCATTCTTGCCTAGAAAACCAAGTGCTGTGCATATAGTCACCCTTTGGTGGCTGGCCTCTCTCTTAGAGATGAGGTGAGACATCCAGCCATTCGGGAGGGACTCAAAGTAGAGCCACTGCTCCTCCACATCGAAAGGAGCCAGTTGAGGTGGTTTGGGCATCTGACAAGGATGCCTCCTGGGTGCCTCTTTGGGGAGGTGTTCCGGGTATGTCCTAGTGGGAGGAGGCCCCAGGGCAGACCCAGAACATGCTGGAGAAATTAGATCCCTCGGCTGACCTGGAAACACATTGGGGTCCCTCCAGATGAGCTGCTGGAGGTGGCTGGGAACAGGGAGGTCTGGGTTTTCATATATTTAGCAACTTCAAAGCATGAGCTTATAACTACTACTGACATGTAATACTGCTCTAACTATTAAATATGACATTAAACAAACATTTAAATTGCAGAATTCAACTTTTAATGAGTTCAGCTTCACAAAGTAACATAATTGATGTCAAATGAATATCCATTGAGAAAACAAACTCTTGTTGTTCCTTTCAAATAACTGGCAAAATGAATGCTTTTTCAAAAGGTAAAAAAAAATTAAGTTCAACATGTTCAGTAGACCTCTGGAATGTATAAAGTCTGCACTGCAAGGAACCAGAGCTTGTAATCTTCATGCCAGTAATGCTGTAGGCATCTAGAATGTAAGACCTACAGTCAGGGACGTAGCTATATTCTTTGTGAGGTGTATGCAGACACATTTTTACAGGCTTTTTTCTATAATTTCTATAATTTTTTATATATATTATAATTTTTATAATTTCTTCTATAATTTCTCTGTTTTATGATTCACCATATAGTTAAATTATTAGAAGTGCCTTTATTTTTCTTTTTATGATCTGTTATGTTGTAACTACAGCACACAGTTGCAGAACAGTGAGTTGTTCTTTTACTCCTAGTCACTTAAGATAACCTGAGCATTTGAAATCCTCCTCTTGGTACACTGACATATCTTACCGACTGTCCTTAAACCACTTTGACAGTGTTGCCACTGTGGACGCGAACATTCCACCACATTTCAACTTTAGACTTGAACATTCTATCAATTTGTCACTGTTTAAATGAACATTCTGCCTGGTTGCCATGGTGAACTTGAACATTTTTATCCTTCTCCCTCTCCCGTATTGTGCCCCGGAGAGCTTTCCCACTCTAGCTACCTGTTGTCAGATGGTAGCTAGAGTTAATGATTCAAATGAAAACCATCACGATCAAACGCGTTCTCAAAAGCTCGTGCTGGAGCACCTTTTGTGTGTGTGTGTGTGTGTTGGGGGAGCGACAGGAGGAGGGGAGGTGAAGGAGCACAGGGGCGCCTAATTAGCCCCGTGCCTCTGTTATTGATCATATCATATGCAAAGCTGTTAAATACAGAAAATGGCGACTAGAGAAATTATTTTTCCACATCACTTTGGTGCTCATGTGGACTTGCCACATGAGGCTGGTCATTGTCAAGCACCAGGAGGAACTCAAGACCCACTCCACCAGTGTAGGGTTCTGACAATGGCTCCAAGTATTTCATCCTGATACCTAATGGGAGACAGAGTGCTGTTGCCTTGCCTGTAGAGTTTCTCTGCATCCCTCCATGGATATGTCTCCCCAGACCATAACCGACTCACCACTAAACCGGTCATACTGAATGATGTTACAGGCACCATAACTTTCTCCATGGCCTCTCCAGACCCTTTCATATCTGTTGTGTCTGTTACACATGCTCAGGGTGAACTCTCATCTGTGAAACACATAGGGTGTGAGTGGTGGCTCTGCCAAAATTCCAATCCGAATCCATGGTGCTGGGCAATGAGTGCGAGACCCACTGGACTATAGGCCACCCTCGTGAAATCTTTTTGATTGTTTGGTCAGAGACATTCACACCAGTAACCTGCTGGAGGTCATTTTGTAGGGCTCTGGCAGTGCTCATCCTATCCTGGTCCGGTTGATGGATAAGGACTTCCAGTGTTACTGTCCAGCTCTCCTAGAGTAACTGCCTGTCTCCTGGAATGTCCTCCATGCTCTTGAGACTGTGCTGGGAGAGACAGCAAACCTTTTGGCAATGACACATATTGTTGTGTCATCGTGGAGGAGTTGGATAATCAGTGCAGCTTCCGTAGGGTCCAGGTATCGGTTCATGTTACCAGTAGTGACACTGACCCTAGCCAAATGTAAATCTAGTGAAAAAACAGAAAATATGAAGGAAAAAATAACAGTGGCCTTTACCTGTGAAACCATTTCTGTTTGGGGGTTGTCTCATTGTTTCCCTGCTAGTGCACCTGTTGTTAATTTCATTAACACCAAAGTAGCTGAGATTGATTAAATTTCCTCTCTTATACTTAACTGACAATAGCAATACGCCAGAGGTTTATCCGACTTGATACTATCCTCTAATTAAAATTTTTTCCTGTCATTTTTTTAGCAGTGTATATAAAATACTGTGCAAAGAGAGCCAGTCCTGTTTTTCTTGCTATTTTTAATGTCTCTGGCTCCTTGCAGTTACATCAGGGGAGAACTCTCGCTGCGCCATGTCACCAGCTTCAGCGTTTGCCATCGCCACTGCTGCTGCTGGGCATAGCAGCTCCCAGGGTGAGCATGTCAACTCACAAAGATCAAAAGACACATGACAGAGGGAGGGAACTGTTGTTTTGGTGTCATTTCAATTACTATTAAGAGGTTGCTAGATGTCAAGATTGGCATGAAATCATCTGCAGCAAAGGCTTGAACAGACTGCATTTGCTGCCTCACATCTGTGCTTAGAAAGGCACTCCTTCCTCTCTGGGGCTCTAAAATGTTGTACAGAATATAGAAACTTTCATTCAGAGTGTATTCAGACTTAAATAAATGTATTTATCTCGTGCTCCATCATTATATTAGAAACAGCAGCTAAAAGCCTAAATGTTACAACTATTTATTAGTTAAAATGTCTGCGCAATCTCCTTTTTATGCTCTTTCGGTACTTTATTGTTTCTTGGTGTTCCCATTGCACTTTGTAATTTCATTTTATTAAAGTGGACTTGTTTTGCCTTTCCTTATTTTTTGTCATTTATATACTGTACTGCTCCACTGGTGAATGCTCATATTAAACATACTGAGGTCAGTATATGTGCAAATAATCAATGTGAGCCAAAAGCTCAGGTTTCAAAATGATTCAGGCAGTTCTTTTTTCCTGTTCTGGCTCTTTATGATATCATAGAAAAAAATCACCAACTGGGAATGAGCAGAATTGGTCACCTATACAATGTCAGTCAAACGTTTGAGCACACTGTGTATCCAAACTTTTGACTGGTATTGTACTTCTTAGTTTTAATGGTTTATTAATAATATGTTACAAGTTACACCCATATAAACCCTTGCACCTTGTGAACTTTAATAACACACTGGACACTATTATCTTCTTTATTTTTTCAATAATTCTGCTGGGTTGGTGCTGGTATATAGCCCATATTTCTGCCATACTGACTTCTCCTCATTGATTCTGTATTAAATCCAGAATCAAATTAAAAATTCTTCTCCTCAAATACAAGGTCTTAAATGATCAGGACCCACCTTCTCTTGAAGATCTCATAGTACCATATGAGCCCAACAGAGCACTTCATTCTCAGACTACAGGCTTACTTGTGGTTCTAAGGGTATTTAAAAATAGAATGATAGGCAGGGCCTTCAACTTTCAGGTCCTCTTCCGTGGAACCAGTTTCTCCCAGTTGGGTTCAGGAAACAGACACTCTCTTTACTTTTAAGATTAGGCTCAAAATATTCCTTTTTGATAAAGCTCTCGGTTAGGGCTGGATCGGGTTATTATTCATCTCTGACTCTCTTCCACACTGTCTTTTGTCCTGTCTCCCCACACACCCCACCCCAAATGGTCATGGCAGATGGCTGCACCTCCATGAGCCTGGTTCTGCCGGAGGTTTCTTTCTGTTAAAAGGGAGGTTTTCCTTCCCACTGTCACCAAGTGTTTGCTCATAACGGGTCATCAATGTATGGATGGATGAACAAACTTAACTGTTATAAACTTAACTGGTTCAAGTCTGCTCTGGGCCATGCGATTCCCTCTGCTTTTCTGTGAGGAAATGCTAAAAGCCAAAAATAAATCTCTGATATGTCTGAAGTAGGTTCTGAGTGGTAGTAACTCAAATTTAAAGCCACTAAATGTTGCCTGATTGTAATCTTTCATGTTTTGTTCTTGTAGGTTTTAGTAATTCTGAGAAAGCGTGTGACAAAGAGTTCATCATCCGCAGAGCGGCTACCAACAGAGTTCTCAATGTGCTGCGCCACTGGGTTTCTAAGCATTCCCAGGTAAGTCCTCCAGTTGTATAAATTCACCTCTTTAGGGACCCTGTTGCTTTTCTAAAATCAATATAGATAGTTTTTCTCGTGTAATGTCAGTCCAGGGGTGAAGTACAGGACTCTGGTCCCCAGATGGCAGTCTGCTGGTCATGCAGTTATGTTGGGTGGTTTAGTAATAGCCTACATGAAAATACTCATGGAACTGTACACAGGTAGCCCTAGTGATGGCAGTGGACGTAAAGTGTCATGTGGTATCATGATGCATTGTACAGGCTAACTGCTGTTGCGATGAATGACCTGCGAAAGGGCTCCTTCCTGCAGCGAGGAGCAGTATCAGAGACTCTGTTATTTTACTTTTAAATTAAAGTGCAGGTATTACATTGATTTATTTAGATGATTTATTATTACACCCCACTGTGGCACCCTGACTGTCACCATCAGTCAGTCCCAGTTATTCTGTAAAAGGTGCTTTAGTAGTTGGCCATACTGTATGCCTTAGGACTTAAAGTCAGCAGCCTGGGTTTGAGTCAAACTTGTGGCTTGTGGCTGCATGTGTTCTCCTGCTTTTTCTCCCATCTTCACTGTCAAACTATCCAATAAAAACCAAAAAAAACCCCAGAAACCCACAGCTTACCTCGCCCACTGACAGGTGGAGAGGTTAAGTTGTCTGTTAGAGGGTTAACTTTAATGAAATTATGAATGGATTTCGATTAAAATATCTGGAGTGGTTTGGGATGGTACAAGGAACAATTTATTAAATTTTGGTCATGATCTGGTCAAGGTCAAATATTCAAACATTTTAAAAATCCCTATTTCAGAAAGCTTTGAACCAAAATTCCTGAAACTTTCTGGAAATATTCCTTAGGGGCCCAAGAACATATAATTTCATTTTCAAGGTCAAAGGTCATCGTCACCAAATTCTTTTCTAAAATTAAAAAATCCCTACAGTATATCATCATTGCAAAAAAATTCTAAATTCATATCTCATCTTTAGCAATATAATTTGACACTCAGGTATAAACAGTTACTTTTGATAATTTACTTTCTTTTTTAAAATATTCACCATAATACAAAATAAACTACAAACCCTACAGAAAAATCACGTACACATATACAATTCATATCTCTGCAAATGTTTTTGTTTTTTGAGGATGCCATTAATGTAACATATAATATATCATAAAATATATCCAGACTATATGCCATTATCTGTTCATGTGCATCTCAATTTTTAAAGATAAAAATATATAATCATGTTTCACAGTTTTGAAAAGCCAAGAAAATAAATTTCTAGTCTTTGTGATCCATTAATTTATAATGGCGTATTATAGCATTAGGTGGTAATTATTGCAGCCTCGTGTAAACACATAGACAATTTAGGCGAGGTATGCGCTCTACTGAGAGCCCTTCTAGTCTGTTTTCATTGTGTCTCCCCTATGATCACTCTTTTCCCTGATGGAGGTGCTTTTTGCTCTGCATGTCTTGTCTCCCACCCAGGATGCATAGAGAAAGGTCAGTGTCTTCCCCAGGGACACTGAAAGGACTATCATTTTCATCTTACATTATATAAGATGCTATTTTTGTAGCTGAATGTTGTAGCCTGAAAAGTAAACTTTTGTTATTTGCGTCTAGGATAAGTGTTATGTGGCCATGACCTTTCAATATTTTTTTTAAATCATCCTACAAACATCTGCTCAGTTTGTGGCTTTTTACCCTCCACTACTTCATTGCTATTGGTCCTATAGTTTTGATTTAATTTTCAGACCTTTATTATTAATTTTTTATAAAATCACACTTTGTAAACATACATGTTAAAAATTTCAGACTATTAACGAAGCACCAACAGCTTTACCTTATCTCCAAATCTTCATATACTGAGAGGGTGCCATCTGAAGAGCTGGATTGCGGCAGTGGTAGGACATAATATATTCTGCACCATGGGGTGTGTCACCCAAAGAAAAATAGGCTGAGTTGTTTTGGATTGTGCAGCTTCATTCCAAGGAACATCTCTGAATGCATTGCTCCTGCAGGGTCCTGTTATTACTAGCTCACTGGTTGGAGTCATAACTATGTTCCATAAGGAGCATGTTGTATTCATAGACACTGAGCCTATGTTCAGGTCAGAGTACCAAGAGCTGACTTGGACCTGTTAAGGTTTCTTGGCCAGTTGGAGATCATGGTCAGGATCAGGTACTAGTATGCTTGTTTGGAGGCACCTCGTCGCCAAGCTGTGCAAATTTTTACTGGAGAAAATGCGCAGAGGATAACAGGGAACAATTCAGACAAGAGGTTGTTGACACTGATCTACATATTTTTTATGTGGGTGATTATCTTGCCTCTGTTGGTTCCGAAGAGGACGCAGTGTCACACTATCAAACACTTGGTGCTCTCTGTGCTAAAGTAGGCTTTAAGCTCACCAAATGAATTAGCAACAGACGAGTTGTGCTTGCTGCCCTACCTTAGCAGGAGAGATCAAGGGAGGTTAAGGATTCGGATTTGGACAATGATACCTTGCCAGGAGGTAGAGTATTGGGTGTTCAGTGATGTTTCCAATCAGATACATTCAAGTTTAATATCACAGATAAGAACAAACCTCTCACAAGGAGAGGGATATTATCCACCGTAAACTCTATCTACAACCCCTTTGAGGTTTTGCCACCTGCTGTGTTATCTGCTATATTAACCCTTCAGAAACTCTACAGAGATCAACTGGTTTGGGGTGACATGTTGCCAGCCACAAATGGCGCATCTGGCTGAATGATCTTCACCTTGCAGATTTTAAGGTTAACAGATGCTTTGAACCTTCTAACTTGGGAGATGTTGCTTCTGCTCAGCGTAGCTCCACTGAAACCACCTTGTTTGCGAGTAGAATGGACAAGAAGAAGAGTTTCAAATGTAACAGTACTGGAGTCAGATTTTTTTGGATTGATAGTACCTTTGTACTGCAGTAAGCTAGTAGATATACTGAAGTATATCAGAAACAATCAATTATTTTTTATTTATATAGCCTGAAATCACAGCTTTATATTTAAGGTAAAGACCCTACAATACGCATGGTGGTGCGGTGGTTATCACTGCTGCCTCACAGTTAGAATACCATCTGAAAGGCCTGGGTTTGATTCCACCTTGGCCCTCTCTCTCTCTTTAATTGTAGATTTTTCATGTGTCTGCATGGGTTTCCTTCCTCCTAGGTTAATTGGTCACTCTAAATTGCCCATAGGTGTGAATGTGAGCGTAAATGGTTGTCTGTGTCTCTGTGTTGGCCCTGCGACAGAGTGTACCCTGCCTCTCGCCCTGTGTCAGCTGGGATAGCCCCCCCCCCCCCCCCCTCCGCAATA
>VUQJ01011720.1:4953-15815 GCA_015108635.1 Andinoacara biseriatus
ATTTTTTTTTTTTTTTTTTTTTTTTTTATTTTTTTTTTTTATTTTTTTTTGGGTTTTTTTTTTTTTTTCCTTTGAACCTTTCTGTTTATAGAGACAGGAAGGCTGGCTGTTATAAAAGAGGAGAAGAACAACTTTTGGTGATATGTGACAGAACATAAGTCAGTATTGTGGGCGGTCTCCCAGGAAGTTTAAGCTGCTTAGTTGTTATTGTCTGGAACATGCGCCGGGTACTTTCATTTTAGAAAGTTTGGATTTGTGTTGCTGAAAAATGTGCTAAATAAAGGAAAATTGTGCTTGTGTGCTTTACAGTAGGTGTTTCCCTGAGTTATGTTTCAGTTAATGCTGGCATCCTTTGTTGGGAATTATCAAAAAGGGATATTAAAAAAAACAAAACAACTTTCAGTCATTGTCAGCACTGTTTCACATTCAGTTCTGAACCCCTTTATTGTGAAACAATGCAGCTGCCAGTGACGGAAAGTTAACTTAAAAGCCAAAGGAAGGAAGTAATGACTGCTAATTCAGCTTCAAGGGGGAAATTACTATGCTGGGAAACCATTAACTGATTCACCTTTGAAATGTAGCCCTTGAACTGTTTGGCCATCTTAAATTGATTAAAGAAAAGTGATCCACTCAAAAAGTGAGACTAGGTTTAGAATTTGAAAACAAACCTATGAAAGTAACATTTATCTATTTAGGCAGCTATAAATGTATAAACTTTTGCATTTTGCAAAGTTCTGGAGATAATTACTCAATATTTGAGTGTTTAAAATGTCAAATTCCCACCCATCTTCCACTTATCCTACTCAGGCTCTTTTCGCTCAGATATTTCTTAAGTTCTTTTTTCCTTTTCTATATGTGTGAAATGTGTGCAGTGCACAACAAATCACAGCATCAACAATGCAAAAGGACCCTTAAATTGCTCCCCAGTCCCTGTTGAGCAGCTGCCCTGCACACCGAGCTCATTTAAACAGACTCAGCCAGTCATATATGAGCTAATTATCGTTTCGCTCTCCAGTCAAGCTCTTCATTTCAAAATAAGAACACATCATTTTTCATACAACATAAACAGCCAGACCTGTAATTGTGCTCCACCAGATGGGATTAATAGGGTCCTCTAAGCCTCGTAACAGCCCACTGCGATAAAGCTGCCATTAATAGTGTGCCAGCTAGTACTGCTGTAATAACTGAGGCGGTGTATGCGTAGGCATTTCTTCTAATGGGTTTAGATCAAAATAACAGTTAAGTGGCACTACTGTTTATGTCTGACATGCATCTTGTATCTACGTTACAACCACTGATGTTTACGTGTGAACGTTACTTTTGAGACATGCATCACTAGAAAAGCACAAGGCAAAAATATCCTTTTAAGGGCGTGTTGTTGGTAAAACAACAGTGCTTCATTTTCAAAGGCTGTTGAGTTTTTTTTCTGTGATATTTTAAGCCATGATATAACTATGTATGGATATGTGAGTGTTTATGTATGATGACTGTAAACGTGAAGTTGTCTTTGACCTCCCCTTTGTTGACGTGTTTACTCCAGTCCCTCAGCCATGAAATAGAGGAGCTTTCCTAATGGATGATAACCTTTCCAGCGTGCCAAGCTAAGTTCCGCTACGTTACCCTGCCAGCTAGTTAAATGGGAAAGATTATGGAGCCCAGATTTACATTGGCACCAGAGTGCTAACACTGTTCTATCAGCAGCCATCTTGAGCCATGTACTTCCCTCTTAAGTTTGCTATCAGCGGAATGACCTGCTCCACTCCAGTGACACCGGTCGTGCGTGTTTAGAGTTGCAATTACTTCAAGCTGGTGGAAGTTTCCATTTGAACCTAATGAAGATGGAAGAGGTGGAGGTGGAGGTGAGGCTGCAGCTAAATGTACCAGAGTTAATAGGGAGTGTGGTGTGTGTTTGTGTATCCTCCTGGGAACAATCAGAGGACAGGTTGGTCTTCTAACAATGGCCCAGCTCCTCAGACCTGGACATTACTGTGGGAAACAAGCACTGAGGCTCCTGGGAAAGGATGGGGTTGCAGGGAGGTGTTCCATTGTTTCTACTGGAAGATGGGGATAATAGGTGCGGGTGATGCTGGCTGGTTTTTTTATTTTTTTTAAGGAGGTTCAAACCAACATCCTGAGTGGACAGGCTGGAGACATACTCCCTCTGCTGCAGGAACAATAGAGCTGTCTGTCTGCTGGAAGGGCACCACATCCACCTATTAAATAACCACCACCACCCCACACACACACACACACACACACACGTGCAGTGAAAGCAAATCCAGTAACACCTAACGCAGCGTGTACACTGACAAAAGTCTGAACAAAAGCATACAAAGAGACTCATATTTGTGAAATCAGTGGAGCATCCTGCCTTAACCAAAAACACTATTTTTCCTTTCAGTGCAACACGTTCAAGGAAATCTAACCTCAGCTCCCTTTATGATATTGTTTTGACATTTTGGGCGCCGCAGAAACAACTTATCTCATTCATTTAAAATTCTCAAAACCCTGTTATGAAACATAAACAAATATTATTGTGCTCCGAGTGTTTTTGTCAAATCCGAGTCTGACAGCTGACAGAGAGTACATTTACGCTAGACTCCTTGACACTGTGGCAGCTGGTGCCAGTTTAGTTCACCAGGTTGAGCAGGTGACCCATGTTTCTATAGCCAAAGGAAAATTCACTTATCTGAGATTCACGATAATCCGAAAGGTTGGCAATACACCAATGATCATTACTAATGAAAACTGAAATAGAATCTTAAAAACATTGCCATCAGTTAATAAAGCTCATGATCCTGATTAGTGCTTATATAAATCTACATTCTTCGAGCAAGGCAACACATCAGGTTTGTTGATTGTTTTCATGAAAGGTTGGATCACTGAAACACGTGATGGAATTTTTCTCCTTTCATAAAGGATGGTCCACTGTATCCTCTGCTTAGGAAGGTCATAAAGGAAGCACCAAACCACTTTTCTTTAGTATGTAGAAAGTTCAAACAGCTCCTATTACAGCTGCCACACAGATACTTCTGCAGTACTTCACTCAGAAGTGCTCCTAAGCAATTATCAGTAGCTGACAGCACCCCATCTGATTTGGTGTCCACCACTGTGTACACCTACCATCTACTGATAGCGTACAGCGGATTAGCAAGCACCTTTTCACACACACACACACACACACACACACACACACACACACACACACACACACACAATCAACGAGAAAGTACCTCAGAAACTACCAGTATTTTGTGGAACTTCTGACTGAGTAGCAGGCTACTGCCCACCTTTAATGTGTCCCTGTACAAACTGCTCAGTGAACACACAGAACTCTCCAGCAGGCACCAACTGATGATCATTGCTCAGAACGATCTTTGATGGCTCACACAGCACACAGTGACACTGTTAAAAATCTAACTCATATTTGTGCTTTGCTTATTTTTGTCAGAAATCACTTACAGAAATTCTTAATCATAGATGAGGAGATGCCAGCATGTGGCCACAAACTGGCAATTTTTAAACTACTAGTTTACTTTCCAAACCTCTGCTACGCCTACAATCCCACCCTAATATAGCAAACTAAAAATATCCCATTGTACAGTAAAGAGTCAGATAAATATGTTGCATATTTATATCACTACAAACAACCCATGTCACATCAATTCCCTTAGTCATTTGAGGAAATTAAATATTGATCAATGCAGCTTTAAACGTTAAAATGCAGCACCCAGCGGTGTACACATGCACACAGATCTCCATAAGATATATATGAGGTATTGGTTCCCTTAATTGACTCCAGCCACACAGCAGGCGCTTTGCCCATTTTTCCTCATCATTCACAAACCCTTTGATGGGGCAGTAATGGAATAAGGTCAACAAACATAGGGGAGCCGGTTCATAACAATGTAACAATGCCCACAGAGGCTCCATTGTCAGGGTGAACAATCCCGAGCAACCAGTCCCTGGGGAGAAACAACACTGGAACAGGAAACAGATACAGTTCAACTTCCTGTCAAGTGTTTAAATTTAGGAACCAGTCAAAGTGTTTTTGTGGTGTATTGTTGTGTAGCACAAATGCCCAAATTAAAGACATGCTGCATGATTGTGACATTGTTATGGATAGTGAGCGATTCGTGTGTCGGCATTGTTTGCATGGAGCTGGCACATGCAGGCCCTGCCTTTTCCACAGATGCCTATGCCACACCATTAATACTAAAACTACTCGTTTACTGCAAGAAGCATTATTTCTAATTACATCCGAATAAAGAAGCATTACACAATTTTAGTGACCTCACCTAGCCTGTAGCTGCTGTTTTAATTCCGGCTGTGTGAAGGTGTTTTGTGAAGTGAGGTAATGTTGGGTCTTCTTTAGAGTGTGTTTATGCATGTGAGTGCCTCGTTTGCGCCTGCTCGGGGTGTTTCCTCGAAGTGTACAGGACTTTCAGCAGTGCAGCTGGCAGGAAGTACAACACTGGATCAGCCCATTTTGGTCTATCCTGGCACATAGCACAGGTGAACCCTTTAAAGTTGCTCCAAAGGTCGGTGTTTTGTGTTGACAGCTGGCCTTTTAGAGGCCCTTCCAGAGGCCTGAGAGTACTTGATAACACCTAAAACTCCTTTATAAGTCTAAATATTTGAGCTTAGTAGTTTGTGCATGAGTATGCATGTACACGTATTCACCAGACTAAAAGATTGCCTTTCTTTGTGTGTGATAGGCACTGTGTGTGGCTTCACCAGCAGACTGAGGAAATGCATCAGCAGTGACTTAAACAATGTCAGGAAACACAGTAAGAATGGCATCTGATCCCAGAAGCTGCCTTGATACTGTAACTGCAAGTATAACCTCCCTCACTGATACAGCTCTTCCCATCTTATGGCTCCCTTCATTTTAGTTCCATAGAACAAATATGTCAAAATTGTCAAAAAGTTTACTGGAGAATTCTTTAAAGGAAAGGGATCGGTTGCCTGAGATCACAGGAAATAGTCCAGACATAAATAATAGGTAATCAGACCTGACAGAGAAACATCCGATCAAAACAGCACTTTCACCTAAGGAGCGGAATTTCTCTGGCTCCGGATAGAAAGTGTTGCCAAAAAAAAAAAAAAAAATTTAAATGGCTGGTGGAGCAGCAAATAACCTGCACCGTCTGTTGTTTTCATCCTGCAGGTTTATGTTTGCTTCGCTGAACAGGAGGTGAGAGTTTAGTCTGCAGAAAGAATAGATCAGGGCGTCGAGCTTCTCCGGCTTGGTGGGGTATAAGGAAGATGGATGCAAAAGCTAGTTCAACTGTTCCGTCACTGGCTCCGGCTGGCGAACAGAGGGCTGAAATGGGTCGCCCTGCTCAATCTGTTCCTTGACCCATTGGCTTTTTGTGGAAACACAGACATGAACAATTACATGGACACATGCACACAAATGCAGACCATGATTTTATTTATTTATTTTTAAAAAGGGCTGCATGGGAATGCCAGCCAAGTTCTCGTGAACAGGCATTAAACTGGGCAGCCTCAGCGGGCTGTTTGGATTGTTTTCTCAGCAGTATCTGCCAATTTATCCTTGACACGGGCCTGCAATAAAAACACGTTCCACTCTGAGGACTCAGAACCAAGCTATTGTTATTACACACTAAAAAGTGTTTTTTTTTTTTTTTTCTTGACAAACTGAAAGTAAATGTCAGATTCTTCAGCTGCTTGTTGCAGATTTGACCTCACACACACACACACAGAGAGAGAGAGAGAGAGTGTGTTCAGGCTGCTTGTGGCTTAAGTGTCTCACTTAAATTTCCCACCGACCACCTTTCCTGCCATAGATAACTGCTTATCATCATGTAGACAGTCCAGTAAATTGCTGGGAATGAATGCTGTATTGCAGAGCGCTCTAGCTGCAAATCTGAAAAAGACTTATGGCTACATTCTTTCAGAGTCTGTGCGAGCACCTTTTGTTGAAGGTGCTGAGTTCTGGATTTTATCAATTGCTTTCCACAAAAACAGCGTTAGCCGTCAGTGCACTCCAGGGGATATTAAATCGAGCCAGCGTAAAGTGCAGTTCTCCCCTGTATGAACTTTTACTGGCATTTGAGTGATGGCCTTGTTGCCTGTTCAGCCAAAGCTGTGCATTTGAAAACAACTATTAAATCAAAATATTTTTCCTCCATTTTTTTTCTCCCCTCAGGTGGTTGTGCTCGTAATACCATATAAAACCCATTCACTTCTCTGCACCTCTGTCTTTCTATTATTTATTCTATTATCTTCCACTTGAATGATTAATTTGCTGTAGCGGGACAGTATTGGGATAGGAGCAAGTGAGCTGTCACTTAAGAGCTACGCTCCCCACGGAAATCTTATCCCTGTATTTGGAAAAGAAAGGAAATAAAACCGTGATGTACACATGAGATCCATTTAAAATTCAGTGGAATTTCTGAAAGTATGTCTACGATGCAGTTATTGAAAATTACTGTCATCTGTCACAAAGTCACTTTATCGTTATGAATTCTCTGTA
The DNA here is from genome assembly GCA_015108635.1 of Andinoacara biseriatus. NCBI lineage: Eukaryota > Metazoa > Chordata > Actinopteri > Cichliformes > Cichlidae > Andinoacara > Andinoacara biseriatus. The sequence goes on from VUQJ01011720.1 coordinate 11,456, forward strand.
CTTTCAACTTTATTTCATCAACAATAATAAATATAATCACAGGTATTTCTTTGTAATATCTCAAAAATAAACATTAAATACATTTTTTTTCACATAATTACTTATTTCCTTTTCCTTGGAATTGTACATTTCTGTACCGCTTTCAGCCCATTCACTGTGCAAGTTCTACCTCTAACTCACTAAAATGTTTCATCTTCATCTTTGTGCTCTGCGTTCTCTCTCTTTTTCTTCATGGATACAATACTTTGGTTGTTGGCGACAACAAACCCCAATAATTTAGCGTCCCTTTCCCACTGCTCTTGCTGTCCAAGTTCACATCCTCAATTTGACTGACCAAAACTCTCTGGGTGAAAGGGGAAAATGATATTGTGTGTGAGCATGCATGCGTGCCTGCATCCACAGTCATTATCCTCCCGGGACCTGAGCATGATCCAAAGACCAGTACATTCCACGGGGTGGACAGAGCCACTGGGAGAGAACTGGGTTTAAAAAAAAAAAAAAACTCCAGGGGTTGCAGTGCAAATCTCAAGGGAATATACTTAAATTTAGCTTCTGCTACATTCTCTCCAATAAACACTCATGAAAAAAACCTCTCCACAGGCCCTCCTTGCAGTATTTTTTCCCACTGCCACATTCAGCACTAAAAGCCATTAAATGTAACATGAAGGCATCTTATGACTTTAATCTTCTCTCACTGTGGAGTCTCATTTTCTTTGCCTTGGGGAGTGTTCTTAAAATGCTTCATTTTGAATAGGTCCATTTATCTGATAAATCTCTGTTTGAATGTCTGTCAGCCTCTGAGGCATTAGGTTCACAGTACAGTAGCTGTCCTTCTGTGTTTCCCCCTCCGTTTGAGTCCTTACCGTGCACTCCTGACAGTCAAGTGTTTTGTGTAGGATAATGGTTGTGAAAAACACAGATCTCACAGAACCAGACATCATTAGTCCATCTGACTGCATCATACATAATGCTTTAGTTTTGAGTGTCCCTTGTGGGCACCCTTAGTAGGTTTCCCAGTTTGGTGTGCATGTTTCTTATAATGGACTTTAGGGGAATGTGTTGTCCTCATAGCCCCCATGCAGTTCATATAACTAGGAAGGGCATCATTCCCAGCCTCTCCACTTCCCCAGTTCCCCTCTATCGCCATATCCCCATAGCTCTCACAGGGGTTTGGACCCTGCATGGGGAAGTTGCTATGGCTTCCTACTTTGTAAGCCTGTGATGTCTCCGTTTGGAGTTCTGGAGTCTTTTGTTGCACCGGTTCCTGCTTGGGCCAAGGTAGGTAGTCTTGTTGCTGAACTGAGCGTTTCTCCAGCCGATAGGCGATGGCAAGCTGGAGTAGATGGAAGAGTTCGATGACGTTGAGGAACAGGGAGATGGCAGCAATCACCTGAGTGTAGATGGTGAAAATGGTCTTTTCTGTGGGTCGGGACACAAAGCAGTCGACCATATGAGGACAAGGGTTCTTCGAGCACTCAAACTTTGGTGCAATAAAGAAGCCATCGTAAAGGAACCAAAGCCCAACAATAAAGCCAACCTCCAACAGGACTTTTAATATGATGCTGAATGCATATGCTCCCAGCAGCCTGCCTTTCAGTTTGGGAGCCTCAGGAGACTTATCCGGTTTTCTGCTCTTCCCACCACTCTTTTCTTTCTCCTTCTCTTCGTTTTTTGTGCTCCCAGCATTATTGCCCCTTTCTATCTCAACTCCCCCTTTCTTTCTTCCACCAGCACCACCTTCTTCAGCCTGCTTCTCATCCTCTTTTCTCCTCTCCTTCCCAGCCCTTATAGCCACATATCCAAAGAAAAAGATGGTCGGCGTGGAGACAAAGATGACTTGGAGGACAAAGTAGCGGAAGTGGGATATGGGGAAGGCATTGTCGTAGCAGACAGCAGTGCATCCAGGCTGTAGGGTGTTGCAGACAAAGTCTGCTTGTTCGTCATCCCAGGCAGATTCAGCAGCAGTTCCCAGCACCAGCATGCGAAACAGAAAGAGTACGGTAAGCCAGACCCGACCAATAGCTGTTGAATACTCCTGGCCCTCCTCCAGCAGGTGCTCCAGGAAGGACCAGTCAGCTCTGGACATCCTCTGCTCCTAAGATGGTCACATGGGTAAAGTTATTATAGTTAGATACAAAAGGTGCAAAAAGGTTTGGTATGATTTTGTAGCATATACAGTAATTGTTAAGCTATTAAAATCTGTTCTTTCTGACAGTGAATTTCATGATATCTGCAAATTTTCTTTTCTTCTTCTTTTTCTTCTTCTGTTTTTTACAATAAAAAAAATGATACCTGTTTTTCAAACTAGGATTTAAAAGAATTTCCCAGCTCACCCAAGAATCTCTTCTTAAATTCAAATCTCGAGTGAAAACTGTTCTCTCAGGTAGCTTGGACCCTATTAAACTCATCTACAGGTCTGGTTTTTAATATGGATCATATAGCCACATTTTTACCATTGCACTGCTAAACAGACTGGACCATTGTAACACCTAACGACTATATTTTTTATTATAATTGCAAAATTGTAAATGCTTTTCAAAACTCACAGCCAATGCATGAGTCTTTAATCACATCTATAAGCAGCAAATGAGCTAAGTTTCTCCAACCTTTTCACTATAATGGGGTCTCTATTTGCTGAGGAACGTGTATCTGGCTGCAGCCCCCTATTAGTTCTTCCATGAGCTCACACTCTTGTTAAGGTGGGGCCCTAACAGCTCCTCATTGGAGATATGAAAAAAAGAGCCCCCCCCCCCTACTAAAATGAACTAAAACAAAAACACATGCTACTAAAGTTAGCATTTAGTATGAATGGAAAGGAGTGTACATTTTGTCTGTTCAGAGCAAACTGGGGTGACTGAGTCCAAACGAGGCAACGTTTACATAATGCAGGCGCGCAGAATGCATTCTATTTTGGGCTGAATTAATCAGTTCATTTACGCAGATTTTAATTATACAGTTTAACTGATTACATTAAAAAATGTTGTCTTCGGTAATGGGAATGGGGTAGTGGAAATTGTTAATGATAAATGACACGGTCACTGGCTTGTCGGGAAACTCAACACATAACTGAATAAACATCCTGTGTGAGGGAGTTCAGGCACTGCTGTGACACTTGTCTATTTATTTATACTATTAATGTTTGTCTGTTTTTTTTTTCCTATGTGAGAGGAAAATCTTCTCCCACTATAAACTCTTCTGACAGGATGAGATGATACAATGGACTGTCAAGGATTCTGGACCCAGCTGAACAGGCAGAGAAATCACAACTTGACTGATCCTCTTTCGGGAGTATTGTCTTGAGGACGGTTGTTATCTCTACAAAACATACTACGAAATATCAGCAGAATAGTGACAGGTCACTCTAGGAGCTTGGAAATGCTTAAAATTGATTTGGTAAAGCAGAAGTCTATACCAAGAATCACAAAAAATAGAAATAAATCAAGGAATTAAATCAACAGAGAGCAGGTCTCCTTTTTAAAGTGGTTTTAAATCAGTGTGGCTTACTGTCAAACTTTAAGTTTATGGAATTTAGAGCAATAACTAGAAGAAAAGGAGAAAAAAATAAACTCATTGTGATTTCTACCAAAGTTCAAGAGCAACTTTAACAAGCAGTTATCCAGACATGGCTCAAAACCTGTCCGAGATTAAAAGTTGAAATTCTCCACAGGAAATGAATTTTATTCTAGGACAACCATACCTAATAATAATAATAATAATAATAATAATAAAGTCAATTAATTGTGAGTATGGATTGTATATGTCCCCACTTTTTTACCCCCTTTGACAAAGATTCGTACCTTTCTCTCTCTTGAAGTCGGGTTTGTCTCCTTACAGGTCCCAGCACTGTGTCTTTTATGTCACCTCCGCTGTATCCAGTGGTGGACTGCGCTGCTGCTCCAGACGGGTTGTGTTTTGCCTTCTTTAAAAAGAATCGATGTAATCGGAAAAAGTGGGGAGAACTTTCCCATGCCTGCTCAAACTGGCCCTCCCTCAGGAACTTCGTCCAGGAAATGGGATGGATGAACTCACAGCGGTTCTGGTTAACTGCGCTCTAGGTTTAACTTTGTTTAAAGACCGCAGATTTGCATTAATTGCATGAGAATTCGGCCTGTCTTCGGATATTTAAAGCTAGGAGGTCGAGAGGTTAGACCTCGTGGTATGAATTTACAAGAGAAGGGAATGACAAACAAACAGACAAACAAATAAAAAACAAAAAACAAAAAAGTTTTAAATGCGTTGTTGTGGAATGAGTCCATTTCCATGAATAAACATAAACAAAAATGTCTTTTAAACCGACTCCAGATCACGTTGTGCCCGTTTATTAGACCAGAATGACTTCTTGTTTTTTTTTCTTCAATAA